>OMNM01030701.1:0-17976 GCA_900302745.1 Parablennius parvicornis
TTATATATTTCCAGATACAATTTTAGTTAAAGCTGTTTTTTTTTTGTTTTTATCAAATGAACTTCATTTAGTGAAGCAGTTTTCTGTATTCTGTATGTCAAGCTGAGTTATATATTTGGATTATTCGATTCCACATGCATTCATCTGACTGCAGAAGTGATTTTCATTGATTACTTTTAATAAAACAATCCTATTATTCTTTCTTGCTACAGAGGTTCACAACAGGTTTAATGACTAATTAAACTGTCTACAGTGTGAAATTGTCAAAATCAAGTTGCCTGATCTCTTCTGTTTTATCATACTTAACTAAAGTTTCATTGGCTGTCACTTTTAATTACCTCTGTATGTTTTACTGCCAAAAGAAGGATTAATATGAGTCTGATAGTGTTGTATTAATTTTATTTTTCAAGCTCTATCTTTGCAAATGGATATTTTTCATAAAAATCATTATCTGTGCAAATTTGCTTCTTTCTAATGAGACTTATTAATGTGAAATTCAACTGTTTGTTTTTCAGCTCAGCCTTTTCAGTCTATTTTTTTTTTAATAACTCAAGTTGCAATATAAATACACATATGTTGAAGAACTTGTGCAGTTTAGTGAGTAAACTGAGTTTAGTGGAATGTAGAATGCAGCATTATGTTGGTACTGAATAAATATACAGCTGCCTCTTTTCTTCTTGCCAGTTCAGGCTGCAGTGCTTAATAATCTTGCCTGATTAAGCTTTTTCACTGATCTTGTAGCTCAGAGAAGTTCACAAACTAGTGCTGGGTTCCAAATCTGTAAAGTGAAGACACAGGTGAACCTTGACCACGAAGAAAGCTTGTAAGAAAATGCACTCAGCGGGCTTTATGATAGTTTTGCACCCTCACAGTAACTTACCAACCATGTGTCTGCGTGCCTGCGTGGGCTGAAGAGTGGGTGGAGGCCAAATGTTAAGGAATAAGCAGTATGGACAGTAGATAGTAAAAGAAACCAAAGTCTGAGTAACAAAGTTATTCTAATAATATTCAGAAAGACCACAAGAGAAAAAAAAAAACTTGCATACATTACTCTGATTTTGTAAGACATTAAAAATCACAAGTTCTTATAATTCTTACCAGCTGTGTGTGCTCAGTTTGTCTGCTTGTTTTGTTTTTTTTTTTTCAAAAGAATAATCATGCATACGTGCACATTTTTTGTGTGTGTACATTTGCAATATTTATGTGTGTTTGTGTGTTTCTAGTCTGCGCTGGGAGGATTATTGTAGATTTACAAGGCCTGGTAACAATGAGCAGACCCGCCCCAGAGACCCATACTCAATAACTATCACAATGAAACGCCGCTAATTCCTATTTAAAGCTGCCACATAGGCACTGCCCTCCCTGCACGCCAGGCCGAGGGAGAGCAGGAGACCAGAAGGCGCAACATGGAGGAATCCATGTTTTTACCGTTTGCAGGATTCCTGGTAAAAGCCTCTCTCATTTCGTTTGTTACGTCTTCATACATCATCTTTTCCCCAATCCCCATCTGGATGATTATGATGTGACTCCACGAGATGAATTTATCTCCCACCGGAGGACGGCGCTTGTACCACCACGCTGCCATTTGTGGCCACCAAAAAGCCCCGTCCTCTCCAGCGCCGGTCCTTATTGGCGAGCTGCTGAATAATTCAGTGGTTTCAGACGTAAATGGGATTGCTTTAATTATGGTCTCGCAGGTTAATGTTGGTAGACTGTTGTGCTAAATGCACGCAGTAATTTATATTGTCAGGGCAATCAGTGAGAGGCACAAACAAGGGCATGAATTTGTGTCATTGTGCTGCATTTATGGACAAAAGTGTCATGTCTGTGTGTTTAGTCTTGCCGTACTGTATTGCTGCCTGCTGATGCTTCTTCTTCTCCCTCTCTCGCACGAGCACATTCATTTAGAGGAAAACGCTTCGGTTGGACTCGGAATCGGGGACAGAAATCTCCAGCCACATGAATATTTTAGAGGAACGCATTGGACAACTCTGCCCATCTTACAGTTCTCTGTATTTTTGTCGCTTTTTCTTACTTGCTGCTGAGCTCACTTACAGGTGCATCTGCATCTCTTTTTTTTTTTTCTCTGTACATAAACAAACTGCTCCTTTAAAGATGTAATACATTTCTCCTTCAGCCATTAGGAGGAATGAATTATTGCCACTAAATCACTTAAGAAATCCATTTTACTTACACACCAGACATATGCTACCGAGCAGAAGCTGGCAAGCAAACACACATGCACACATACAGTGTCTTTAAACTGGGACGCTATCGTAATTGGGGTAATGATTTTTGCATTATTAATGAACTAAGCTTCATACTCATCTTAATTGAAAATGTCCTTTTATCTTCGGCACATGCTCGTTTATTCTCTCTCTTCATACAAGTGGTTTCAGTCCTAAACTGTAGATAGCACACGCTGTATATGCTCAGAGTGTCTTTATTCTTCTGTTTTTCAGCTTCCAGCACAGCCTTTTTATCTCTCAAGGCTTTTTGTTGGCTCTGTACAATGACTCAGTTTTTATGCTATGCTCTTTCAGTTTCCAACACAAGTTTATTCGATAAGAAATGACTGTTGGCTGGGGACATATGAATGCGAACATCTGTGGTAGAGTTAAATAACAATTGATGTTCACAACTTTGAAAACACACAGGAAAGAATCGTTGACTGAAGATTGAGCAATGTGTGACGAAACCTTGGCGATATTGTCGGAAGGAGTTACACTTTCATCACAGAGAATAGGTTGTGGCTGAAGGTGGGAAGATAAAACAGTGGACCACGTGTAAGGGGATGTTCCCGTGGAGCACCAGCAGCGTGATGTATATCAATAGATTGCGCTAACAGTCAATAACCAGCTTCAGCTGCTGCTGGAAGATGATGGATGGCCCTCGCTCTCAAGATGAAGTGGTCTATCGTGACACTTGTCTGTCTTCAGGGGTCTCTCCGCTGAAAACTACAAGTTTAAATTGAAATAACTTGAGCTCCTTGTTTGGTTGTGTTTATCATGGGAATGGTGCCTGAGTCCAGGCTCGGGGCGGTGTGTCATTAACTCCTCTGGCCCAGAGTGCTAGCTCTCACTGGAAATATCTGTTTAATGAGCGGACGGATGGATGGGTCATTGCCTCCATCTCTCCCCCACCCTCGACCAACCTCAATTCCTCTGCTATCACCTTGATTTACCATCACATTTCTTATTCGACCATGGCCAGCATTTATTTTTTGGTTGTTTTTTCACAGACATAAATCGGCTTTGCACCAACATCCTCAACCTGAAAAATTGTGGTCGCAAAACACCAAATTACAAACACACACGTTTTGCAGCCTGATAAATGACACAGACAGAAGAAAAAATCACAAGCTTTAAGGAGATACTTAGATGTTTAATGTTTCAAATGAATAAATCATCCCAATGTTTTATGAATCATTGTAAATATTTAAAGACATACACACGTATGATCAACATGAAAATTTGCCCCCAATCAACCTGACAACCAGGGCAGACCAGCACAGCAACCATGAATATTGCACTTGGTGGTCTGTTTCACGATAACTCATGCGTCGCGCTCATGAGTTCAGCACCATGGATAGCTCCTCGGACACAGTCACAATAGAGAACAGCTCTGAATTGATGGGCTTATCTCCAGCGATCGGCACAGTTAGCTGGTCTCCACCATCACTGGCTGCGTCTACTTAAGACCCCATTTTCACTGCATGTCCCCGTCTGCAGTTACATCGCGTATTTTGGAGTCGGCCCGCAGGCTATCGGTTGTACGCGCGGTAATAGAGGTCATGAGAAATGCTCATTCACTCACCCCGGGGATACAGTATCCAATGACCTATGAGACTTCAGACGAGATAACAGTGTTTCGGAAAGTTTTGTCGAAGGAGGGCTATACTTTTGTCTGCATTTGTTAATCTGAAATTTGATTCCGGCAGCAGATTTTATTAGACTTTGCCATCGGTTGTGCGATAACAGTGTGCGATCACAATCATACTGTATACAGTCACAAATTATACAAGATAAGTTTTCTAAATCCTCCAAAACAATATTTACATTACGATAATGCATACTTCTATTTCTAAATGGTGTCTGTGCCATATCTGAGCCCCTGTCAGAAGTAATGTTGTCCTGTTTAGGGTGTCAAATCATGAGATGCCAAATTGGCCTCAGGCATCGACAAACAAAATACTTTTTTACTTTATTTATTCATATGAGGAGGTTTTGCTTTTGTTGATGCAGGGTTTCCTTTGTGTTTCAGTCCTTGTCACCATTAGCTCTGCTGTGAGCCAGTCTGTGTTTTTTTTCCCATCACACATAGCCAGCAGCTTCTGCTTTTTACCGGCGAAGCCAGGAAACTTCTCGATGAGGGCTTTCTGTCGAGTTCCTGCATTTTTAAATTATAAGCATGCCGTAGGGAATGACTTTTTTTTTTTTTTAAATGTGACATTTACAGAGACATCTGATGCAGAATAGCCTATGTAAAGTATTGCAAATACAAATAATCCTGAGATGTTTGGATTACTTGAGTATTGAAAGTTCCGTTGTGTGTCAGTGAGTGGAATTTAATGCCCTTGTTTTGTTTCCCTGGTTTTTCCTCCTCCCCCTCTTTATGTTTGTGTCTCGGGCCGTGAGAGGGAAGAGAGAGAGGAGCATGGGTGATAATGACTTGTCAAATTAGAAGCGATGGAACCTGCAGCGAGTGTAAACACAATTCTGAATGTTCAGATGACATTTTCCAAGCTGTATTTCTACTGGGGGAGATTAGCAGAGTGACAGCTCAGCCTGAATCTCATGGATCACAGCTGCACAATGGAGAGCACCAGCATTCGCATACACAGCGAGGGACAGCGTGAGACGGCATTTTAATATAACAATGCAGCCTGACACCTGCGTAACCAAACAAAGATTTCTTCACAAAAAAAAAAAAAAAAAAAAAAAAAAAACAAAAAAAAAAACTGTTTTGTATTTACGAGGACACACTGTTGAACTCCCAGTGGAGCATTTGCGTTTGAATAAAACCCCAGCAGCCTCCAGCAGGAGCTAAAATGTGAGAGTATGGGGCCTTGGATGTGATTTTGGTACAGAGCTGCGGCCTGCTGTGTACTCTGGACCATATGGATGACAGATATTTCACAACACATATATTTTGCCTCTGCTGACAGTTTTCCAGTGGCTGTTGCTTAGACATGTTTGTCTTCCATCTATTCCTGCAGAAGAGTGAGGTGACACTAAAGTCATTTACATAAAACAACATTTAACTACAAATCTAATCAGTGGAACTTTTCAACACAAGTTATCACCCCAGAAGCAGATTATCTCTCAATACTTAACTATTACCCACTCTTACTGTTTACCAGCAACAAAAGGCGGGTGACCTATGGTTATTTACATGGCTGTCTATAAAGCCACCTCCCTGAACTTTTTAGTTGAAGAAAGAAAGAACAAATCATTGATACATCCATGTGAGAGATAAAGTCATTGATTGAGTCTGACCTCGTCATCTCAGAGCTGCTTCTGCTTGCTCACTGTTTTCTAATCACAACTAATTAAATACAATCTGTTTGAATAAGCAGCATTTAATGCCCATTGTTTTGTCTGGGATTAAGACAAGGGGAAACTGTTATAAGTTTAGAGGGAAAGATACAGTTAATTAAAATGCCTGAACTGATTTTTTTTTCTTTAAATATAGCTGAAACATAATAATATAAATACATATATTTGACTTTAACTTCTCAGTTGATTTCCACATTAACAGAACCAAATTTGGTTCACTTTAAATGAGATTCAAAAAGGACCCATGAAAGTCTTTCATCCAGCAATAGCAATACATTTTTAAGTAATTGAAATATAATATTGGCATTACCCTGACACTCACCAAGACAATAGGTAAACAAAAAACAAAACTATAATTACATTTCATCCTCTATTTGCTGTTTGCTTAAGAGAAACTCAGACCATGTTGGAAAATGTATTTAAAACACACATGTAGTAGTTTGACAGTGGCTACAACGCTGATTATAAAAGTTACTCTGATAGTACTGTGGTGTGAGAATCAATGAAATGAATTGACAAAGGATATTATTATTATTTTTATTGATAATAATATAATCTCAATTATTCTCATATTGTACAGGCAAGTGATATCATTTAATATATAAATACATGCAGTTCCTTTTGATATATACATTAAAATGATTGAAATGCAAAATATACTGTGATTTTTAAGTATTTATAAAAAAACGTTTTACTCAAAAAAAAAAAATCTAACATACTCATTATTAACTGACACACATCCCTTATAGGGTGTTTAATGCAACACGTGGAGGCTGAGTGACATCCCTTTTTTATAGTGACATTTTGTATTTTTAACCATTTTGTTCACAGAGTTTGTCACTCATAGACAGCGAGCCAGCGAATGAGTCCTTGAAATTCCCCCTGAAATCCTTACATAAACTTGATAATGTGTTAGAAAGAAAAGGCAAAGTTATCTTTTATCTTGTTATCATTAACCGTTCAGGTGACAACCAAAGGACACTATCTACAGACAGTAGTTTCCACTTGTTCCGTTGAAAGGAGACTTTTATTTCCAGATCCACTCAGTGTTTGTGTGGGAGTCTCTTAACAGCAGCCTGATAGAGACACACAATGACATTTGGAGGGGGGAAATAAAATTAAAGGCCCATTTAGATAGGGGCGGAGGGTAATGCAACGTATTTCTTTTGTGTATTGTCTTGACTTTTTGCATTGTGTTGGCTACAATTGCTGCCCAACTCAAGGTTAGCTCGCCCTGCCGGCCCGGTTTAGCTCTCAGCCTTGAGGAGGCCTGCGTATGCTAGAGTGCTCATTCCTCACGCAGGCTGCAATGGAGGAGTAACAGATGGAGGAGAGATTCATCATATCTGAGAGAGAGTAATTATGTACAGTTTGTGTGTAATTAAAAGCAGTTTGTAATCTGATTCCAAAGCAATGTGGCTATTACCTGGCTTGTCTCACTTTCCTGATAGCTAATGCAACCTGCAGAGATGATTTGAGTCATTTGCAGGAGGACAGAAAAGCCGAGCTGGTAGCTGCACAGATTGATGTCTCCTCTCCTCAGTGGCTAAGTGGTTCTTGTGGGGATACTCTGTCATGAGCCAAATGAGAGAGTGAAGATTATCAGATGTCATGCTCTGTGAGTGAGAGATATAAAGAGATGTGATGGACATGGAGACGGTATTTAAATATGATGGAGCTCTATTCCATCTCACTCTCTTTTTTTTTTTTTTCCCCCCTAGTCCAGTTTTATCTGGAGTGGTGGTGTGAGATAAGCAGTGAATCCAGACTGCTGTTACTGGAGCACTTATGACTGCAGCCTGTACCTCCTGCTGGTGAATGCACTGCAGTGCATGCCACCAGACCTTCTTCTTCTTTGCAGGAAACCTAGAAGGTCAAAATGACCTTCTAAATATGCCCAGATGGAGGTTTATCAGTGTCAGAATCACAGAATTGTTTCATAAACACTTTGGGTGTGCTTTGCTATTGTTATATGAAATTAAATGAATGACAACAGCCCATCTCAAGGTATCATCTCTTTTCAGATTTGTTTGATGACTTCGCTGAAGGTCGGGAATGTGTAAACTGCGGGGCAATGTCAACCCCACTGTGGAGGCGGGATGGTACGGGCCACTACCTGTGCAACGCCTGTGGACTGTACCACAAGATGAATGGCATCAATCGACCCCTCATCAAACCCCAGAGACGGCTGGTGGGTGACATCAGGGACACATTACAACGTGATGTTTATTTTAGAAAATCTTTTACAATATGATTGAACATATTTCTCCTCTCTCTTTACTGGTGACTGAACTCTCCAATGCACTGCAGTCCGCCTCAAGGAGGGTGGGCCTGTCCTGCACCAACTGTCACACCACCACCACCACCCTGTGGCGACGAAACGCAGAGGGAGAGCCGGTCTGCAATGCCTGTGGGCTTTACATGAAACTCCACGGGGTAAGGACACTGCAGAGCTAACACCAGCAGAAAGGGCAGATTTTTTAATTGTGCCGAAGCTCCGGCACTGTGCACTCACGCAGACGGCGCCAATGTAACATTTCAAAGAATGTAAAAAAAATAAAATTAAAGCATCTAAATCAATTTTAATTTAAATTGTAAATTCTATACACTTGATGAAAATTTCAATATTTAAAAAAAAAAACAACCCCAACCAATTACTACAGAAGATGTCTACAATTTCATAATAAAGCTAATTTTAATGAAACCTTCTGGTGCAATATACAGTGGTTGTTCCTGCTACTCCTAAGAAATTTATTGAAAAAAAGAAAATCAATAATTTCTTGAAATTAACAATTTGCTTGGTGGTTTGGCTTGTTGATTTCAGACCTCTTGCAGGCCAGTTGTGGCCCACAGGCCTTATGTTTGACACCAGATATTTAAATAAAAAGACAGTGAGAAAATAGATCTCACTTTAATGGTAATGTTACGCACAAGCGTAAGAGCTCCTGGAACACAACATAAATATCATCTTTCAATTATTCTGAAAGTACCGGTGTACTTGGTGGATTTGGCCAATCAGGTCTTTGGGACGGCACAGCCCTATTTATTTAGTAAATTAGACAATGGGGGGAATCACATAGGAGATTGAAAAACACACAAAAGCGACCGCCGTTGTAACAGCCCCTTCCCCAATAATAAAATACCACTGTAAGGATTATTTATTTTATTTTTTTTAATTTACAGAAGACCGAGACACAGCGTCTCGGCTGAGTGAAAAGCAGCTTGATCAGCAGTGATCCACATAAATTTCCTTAGCGAACTAACGGGTAGAGAAGAGAGGGACAACCTCAGAAAAAAAAAACAAATCTACAGAATCCTCTTTAGTACCCACACAAGCCAAAAAAACCTAATGCTCGGTTTGACGGCGGAACCGGACAACACCGAATTTATGTTACACACCGGAGCTGCTGGAACTCATCATACACACCATTCTTCAATCAATGATTAAGTACCACTTGGTGGATTCGGCCAATCAGGTCTTCGGGACGACACAGCCTAATTTACATATTTAAGTTGCACATCGGGGAGAAGCGCATACAAAAACGTACACAAAAACAACCGCAGTCGTTATTAAGTTTAGGTTTAATGTTTCATTTTCTTGTGTTTTTACCTTTTTAACTTCATGAGACCCCATTGTTAACAGCTATTGGGAGCCTCGGGCAATATTATCAGCACGGCCGCAGCCCTGATCTTTTCTTCAGTGGTGGCCGAACGCAACGTGTGGTGCGCATTTTACGCGCAGTGCACGTTCAGTTTTTTGCGCGCTACACCGGGTGTCTAATTTTAGTATTTCTAATTTCAACTTTCCAAACTTGGTTTTTAATATTACAACAGTAATATTGTTTGTTTTATCACGACATGTAATTATGATATATAATGCTTGTGACATGTCTGTCAGTGTTTGCTTTGGAGGACGCTTTTCCTAAAATAGACATTTGAGGAAACCTGACTTGAAGTACAATTTTGGCAATTTTTAAATGTGATAGAACCAAAAACATAAAACTTCCTGTCAGTATAAAATAATATCTGGGCCTAAATATATATTTTGTCAACAATTTGATAAGTTAATAAATCATTGGCTGGTGAATACATTTAAAAATGTTTTCAAAATGTAATAACTGTTGCTAGTGAAATACATAAATGGGACTATATTTAAGAGTAATTAAATATTTCTTTGCAGTTTTTTGTGCAGTTTTTCAAAAATAAGGTGAATGACATTCATCGTAAGATACATACTAAGCAGCACTGTCTCTGTATCTCAGTTTGGTTGGGAGTTTTATTGCATTTTATCTGATTTTAATTACATTATTGGCAAGTTATAGGCAGGTATTATGTTATTGTTAAATTATTAATGGCAACAAAGTCTCTTTAATGGGGACTCATATAACGATATGGAATCAAGATTAAATATTGATGCCAGAGGTGATCTATATTAACAACACACCCCTCCATCCTGATTGTATTTGAAAATAATATATGGAGTTGCCAGCTTAAAGAACTAAGGTGACTGATTTCAGTTCAATGTGCCACTCTTGATGTTAATTTTTTAGAACAGTAAATAACTTCCATTTGTATTTTGACCTTATTCATTGTTACCTCTTTCCACAACTACCTGAACGTAATTGAAAAGGTCTGTAAATTAACCTATATGTTTATTTTCTCGGTGTCCCTACAGGTCCCCCGACCTCTGGCTATGAAGAAAGAGGGGATTCAAACCCGCAAACGTAAACCCAAGAACCTCAACAAGTCTCAAGCTGGTGAGTTAAAAAAAATGAAAATAAAACAAGATACGATTACAATCATGTAAACAAATGAGCAAGCATATGGTCCAGCCACAAGTCTGAACAAGTTTGTGTGATAACCTCAGCTCTCCTAACCTCTGCCCTCCAGGAACTCCGGGCAGTGAGGGCACTCCAGTCACACCGAGTAGCACTCCCCGCTCGTCCGCTAACACAGATGAGACGCGCCAGATAAAGACAGAGCCAGAAAATCACAGCTTGTATGCACAGCACGGCACACACACGCAGGTAAGACTCAATGGAAGTGGAACCAGAAACACGTGGAGTTATTGAGAGGCTCGGGTCTGAACTGAGCCTTATAAAATGTCTGATAGCCCAGGAACACATTTTGTAATAACAAATATGATGTGAAAATACACTAAGTAGTATGTTTAGTCAAAAACAACCTGGAAGTAACTATCAGATTTTAGAATCTTTAAAATTATCATTCTATCAATTTGTTTTGTAATACCACTTTCTACCACAAGATGGTGGTCACGCTACCACTTTCCTTGCACTAGTGCATTTATTGCACTCTTAATAAATTAACCCAAAAATCTGAACAAGGACTCACGACAGTCACCAAAAACCTGAAATTATATAAATCTTACATACTCGACCTTTAACGACTAGAAAAAGATAACATCTGCACTGAATTTCTATCCAAGACAGTAACTTAACAAAGTGATATTCACACAAAGAACTCCATGAACACTGACTGAAGTAATCTTTTTTTCTCATAGCTTTCAGGCCTACCAGCCTACATGGCAGCTCAGGGAGGCGCTATTCCCTTGAAGATGTCCCCTGGAGGACACAGCGGGTCCTCTAGCTCCAAGACTGAGCCCTGGAACAACCTAATCCTGGCTTAGAAGACTGACCACCCAACACCTACCTACCTATCAACAGTATACCAATCAAAGACTGCTGAGGAAGCACACGTCTCCACAGTAGGCTGCAGCAGCTCTTGTTGCAGGCGATCCCCACTCTTTTCGACACGCAGTCTGGGACAGACATGTGGGAGCCACAGAGGATCACCTGAGGTCGTTAACAGTACTGCACACAAGCACATAAACTGTTTGTACAATCCGAGCAACCAAGGACTGAATGGAGCTTGCCTTAAATATCAAAAGGACATTTCTGTCATTATTTTCTGCGATGGCAGTGCTGCAGTTTTAGCTGGCTGAACATCACACACAGATATGTATCATTCACTGTCAGACAGTAGGCTTTCTTTTTCATTATTACCATATTTCCTTCATTGTTATTATTGCCAACATTCGAATCAAACTTTTATAATTATATTTTGAAGGTTGTAGGCCAGAAAGTGTATTTTAATCATCATGTAATATACAAGTGAATAAGACAATTGGCATTGTGATGCAATGATGTTCATTTTTGGAGCGAATTGTGTTGAAACACATTTGAATGCTGAAATCATTTAAACTCGAGCGAGAGAAACTGTTGTGGGCTTTCCTACTCACGTTGACAAATGTAGTAGTTTGAAACTTAAGTACGGCAGTCGTGATGGGTGAACGCTTTAATTTACATCCCAATCTAATCCAGAATTACCTGAATTAACTCTGTAATAGAGCTTTAAAAATTTCGCAGCAGATAAAGGACAGATAACAATAACTTTTGATCATTATTTGATCTTCAACAATAGCAGGGATCCACATTAAACAATATAGCAAAGCTGTTTTTAATTCGATCTGTGACTTTGTCTGCCGTGACACAAAGTTACATCTGCTGTGGAAAAATGTCTCTTCACATGCTGAAATTTCAGGCAATATCTGGACATCGATCCTCATTCTCAGTTCAGCCTGATCTTCTCAGTGCAATAAAATCAGTTCTTTAGTGGCCTTTTGTCTCTGGGTCCCTCCAGTGCTGTGCCTTTAACTCTCTGATTGTTTAAAATGTAAAAACAACACGTCAATACTGACATTGCCTGCATTGCCCAACACATGATAAACTACCTATGCAGCCAGAATGTTGCACATGAGGAATGTGATATGGATGTGTACTCTGACAAAGCGCCCCCCAGCTGCCACAGCCATACACTCGCTACACCTTTTCTTCTTTTTTAAACTTTAAAGCCTTTTAAAGCCTTTCAAGCCTTAAAAAAGAAAAGTCCTACGTGTATTTATTATTACAAAGTCATCCACAAACCAAATTATTGTCTATTTGCAGCCGTCGTCTGGGAATTTGTGTGTAGAACAACTGTATCAACAGTGGTTGGGTAACACGTGTTGCTTTTATTTGCTTGTTACAAATATGAAGGCAAATAGAGTAAATGTGAGACAGTTTCAAAAACTAAACAAATATATGGGCTTTTATGTAAAAACTCCACTCCAGTATAATTGTGTACTACCCCATTTGTGACATATTGTAGGCATTGACTAATAAAGACAAAGCATTTTGATATAACGTAAACAACCTGAATGTGTGGAGGCAGTGTCGTTCATTCTGCTTCAAATGTTCTGTCTTTTGGGTTCGCACTCAACGTTTGGAGTATTTTGTCACCTGGCAGCGTTTGGATCATCTCCTGAAAGCTCTACTTTTCCGATCTGTAAACAGTCCGCTGTGACACTCAGGACATCCCTGATGAAAAGCTGGACGGTGCAGTGATTAAAGTCCTCAGTCAGCTTCTCCCTGATGAACTCTGCGTACATGTCCTGCACCATCTCTGTCCAACACTGCTGAAAGACGAGTCTCAGTTCATCCTGGAGTGTGTCACACAGCTGAGAGGTGAAGCTGTAACCCAGAATAAACTCGCCTCCTCTTTCGAGATATTCCTCCAAACTTCCAGTTTGACCTCCAAGCAGAACCTCTGCAGCTTCTGTCACTAGTCCCACTTCCTGTGTCAGGATTTTTCTCTCCTCCTCTGGTTTGCTTTCAAATTTAGCGTGCATGCTTTTGCCATAGCTTCTCCGGTCCTGCTTCTGCACAGTGGTAGTTAATGGGAACTCGTCGACTCGTCCGGAATTCAGCAGGTGCTTAACAACACAAAACACAGTTTCACACAGAGGATTGACGTCAGTTAAGGTCTCTTCAGCTGTTTTAACGTAACTCTCAAAGTCCTCACTCTGATTGATGCATTCTACTTGTCTGTAGCTGACATCTTTAAAGACGTTTTCTTTGTTTCCTTTAAAGCCCCAGCATCTTACAAAGCCAATGTGAGTCTTCACTCCATACAAATGCCACCACTCCTGAGCCTTACGGACCAGCTCTAGCATGCATGGATTGGTGTTTCTTGCCAAGCAAGGGCTGTTCATGGTGAAAATGTAAACTTTCCAGTTTTCAGGGTCACCTTCCGACTCCAGCAGTTCCTGTGTTTGTTTGATGAGGATGTCCTCGCTGTGCTCCCCTCTGTTGTACTTTGGGTAATAAGGTCCGTACATGATGATCGCCTCCTTTTTCTCAAGAACGGCCCACGAATGTTGTTTATCCTCCACTCCACATTCGTCAGTGATGTTGCGGTGAAATTCCCCAAATTTCTGCTTCACTGTGTCATCGAGGGAAAATTCACCAGTGGCTTGTTTTGACTTGAGATGATCTAAAACTTTCTTCACCGACGTCTGCGTGTCGGCCCAGGAGGAGGTTTGCTCAGAGAGGTCATCGGTCTTTCCAATCTCATAGTTTTCACGTTTACAGATGTTCCTATGGTGCAAAAAAAAAAAAAACATATTCTAAATCAAGGTAGAAAGACAAACAATAACTCATAGGTATAATGTTGGAAAGAGGTCAAAACAAGACACACAATGGTGTAGCGCTTAGCACTCTGGCCTCATAACAAGAATGCGCCGAGGTTCGGTCCTTTGACTTTGCATGTTAGTTACCCCCAAAGACCAAAATCAGGTGTTTGATTTAACTTAAGCTAAATTTTGGCAGGAACCTCTGAGAATTCGGACAGTAATTCCTGGGAATTTTAACTGCAATTCCTGGGAATCTTAATAATTTCTGGGAATTTTAGCTTTGATTTCTGCGAATTTTGACAGTCATTTCTGGGATTTTTATCTTGAGATTTTAACTTTGAATATTAAAAAGTATCGATATCAGAATGGTATCAGCGATACTGGCCCTGTATTTACTTGGCATCGGATCGATACCAAATCTTGCAGTATCGCACGCTGCTAGTTTATACTGCTTTTGTGCCTTGTCAGCTGTAATTGGGTCAAGCAAGCAACGATTGTGAATTGGATAGAAAATACATCAATGGAAAAGCCAGAACCAGGTATGACTCTGACTTCAGTTCCTTCTGAAAAGCTTAATTAACTGATAACTTTCACAGATATATGGATCCCACAAAAAATGCAAATTAAATATTAAATAAATTACTAACTTGCAAAAACTGTATAAATATCGATCAAAATATCAAACTATCTAAACTATATTAAAGAAAAAAAAAAAATATATATATATGAACATGTTCTGGTGTATTGATCACAATTATAACTTTCTTCATGCAAATGGGACTCAGTTTAAAATGGATTTTAAAAAAGAAATAACGTAAAATGTAGAGGTAGAAGCCCAATAACTCCAGAATCCCTCAACTAAAACACAAGAACAAGATCAGCAACTTTCCATTTTTATTTTTGCTAATTTATTGAATCAATAAAACTGTCAGTTCGAATCTGTTACAGAAATAAAATGTCAACTGGAACTCAATCAAATCTTACGCAACCCACAAAGAGTGGGATAGATGTCACTTTCTCAAACCTGCTGTTCAGGAAACCTCTTTGGTGAAGCTGTGAAGTGTTCACAAACTCTGAAAAATGGCTGTCAGTACCTGTTAAGTAAGCTGTCAATATTTGGCCCAGGTCCTGAACAGGGTCCTTCGAGTGGAAGTAATGACAGTCACACTGCGAGTTTTTACTTGTGGTCATTTGCGAATGGAATGTGATAACTCAACTTTCTTTTCAGACTATAAACAACCCAGCAGATGTATTACCAATTGTGTCAGACTACGCAGTATAAAGATCATATAAAGAAATGTTGAGTTGTCGCCACTTCATTATGTACATTCCTACAAGCCATTATGAAACAGAAGAACTGCATCTTAACCTCTGCTTTTAATTTAACGTTTTCTCTGATGCTGAGGTGAGATTGTCTTATTAAGATTTTTTTTATAATGGTTAACACTATTTCCATGATAGAACATCAAAAACAAATAACATTCTAAAATGGGGTGCAATGTATGTATTTGAAAATACCCTCAAGGTTAAATAGAAAGAAAGTCAAGGAATTTATTGTAATGAAATGGAAATTGTAGGAATTTTAGTTCCATTCCTGTGTGTTCGTTGATTGACGAGAGACTAGTAGAATTCAAGCTTAGACCCTTAATTATTGTGCAGAAAATGTGCCCAATACGAGATCCCGGGCTCAGCCACACACCCCTGCCTTACTACACACTCACACACACACTCGAAGAGATACAAAAGAGCCCCATACATTGTGAACCGGCCGTATTTATCTGACTCCCATTTGCAACATTTGTTTTCAGTTTTTCCATTTATGCTCAACACATTCATTTCAACCCAAGGTTTCTTACACACTTTTATCTGACCATTACATCCCTTGTGGGTGAGAGCTGGCCTATTAATCTTCACAGGACTCCATAGTTTATTACAATACAATATCACACTGTGTTTGTGAGAGGCTATCCACATGTGTCATGTGAAATTTTAATCTTTAGTCTGTAATGTGAAATGAATCATCACCAACCGCAAAACAGCGTGTTTGTGCTGACAAAGCGAATATGCGGGGTTCAAATCCTAATATTGTAATGCAGTGCTTGTAGCTTATGTGTGGAACGTTACATCTCATGGGAGGAACTCGGATTCCTTTAAAAGATAAAAGACATATTGACTTTTCATTGTGTCTTGCACAGGGAGACGTTGTTAAATATTGCATAATACATAAATTTACTTCTTTTTAAATTGTGAATTTCAATTTATTTGGTTTCGTAAAATGACATTTTATGACATTTCCATGTACTTTAAAAAACATTTGCAGGTGTGGTTATTAACAGGTTATCTATAGCCGACATAAAATTGGACTTCTTAACAGAAAATATTGAGAAACCGTTGTTCTAGATTATGTCATGTCAAGGACACAGACACTGGAATGTAAAAGTGTATGTTTGCGGATGAGTGTATGGAATTGTTCTTCTAAAGTCAGTACTTACTGCAAAGCTACATGTTGTTCAGCTGTGTCACATGTGTGAGTCTGGTATCCGTCCCATACAGTGTTCAGACTGGTCAAGCATTTCCTTTTGTAGAGCAGAGGCTCTAATCCAGCCAAAGGTGGACGTTTCCAGCCAAACCTGAATGAAAACAGACAGATGAAGGTATTTTAGAGTGACAGAAACTCTTCAACCATGGTGTCAATGACATTCTTTTTCCAAAAAATACTTCCTTAAACTCAATCAACTCACATGAGGAAGTCCAATCTGTCTCCTCACCTCCTGTTTTTTCACAAAGTCAGAACCGAGTGACTCCTGATGCGTCGTGCAAACTGATAATGAGAGTTGAAATGTCCGTGTTTAGTGAAGAGATGGTTACTGTCAACGCTAAACTCCTCCCATCACAATGCTTACGGCCAAATACATATTTTCTAACTGTATGGGACTTGCACATTGATTGTTCTGGAGTCTGTGACTGAGATACCATCAGGTGACTGTAGCTGTATCTTCAGTGACACCCTGTTGGTTTAGAAGTATGGAGAGGTCCGATCAAAGCCTTTTGTCATCTGACTATTGTGGTGATATATGCTTTAATCCAACAATAAACATGAATATGTGAATGAAAGGTTAAGGACAATATGATTGAGGGCTGATTAAAAGATATGCCTGTGGCTCTCAGGTGTCATGGTGATTTATAGAGAGTAATGTTAAATATTGGATGCAGTTCAATGCTGTGGGCCTTTCAGGAAAAAACAACCCGAACGACTCTTATGTCCAAGTTCACAGCCTTTTTTTTTTTTTTTAAAGCTATATGCGTGCACCCAAAGCAACACAATGCTGAGTCTTAGTATCCGTCTTTATCTTGGCTTCTTATGGTGGTGAATGTGAAGCATTATCAATATTTGCATTACTGAAACAAAAATTCGAAATATGTAACGCTAGTTGTTCTAGTATGGTGTGGCAGTATGGCTCCTTTTCAGTAAGTCTGTTTTTTTTTGTTTTTTTTAAGCATTTGACATCTTTACCTCAAACAATGTGGGGGAGCAGGTTGAAGGATTCAGAAGAAGGCCGGTTTGCAATCAAATCAGGAACTCACTGGTAACAGAAAACCTGAGAGAGAGAGAGAGAGAGAGAGAGAGAGAGAGAGAGAGAGAGAGAGAGAGAGCGAGAGAGAGAGAGATGAGGTACAAAGTTAATTTGCCCATATGCCATTCTTTTTTATATTTTCCAAAACACTGAAAAGCAGTCATGTTTGAAATAAAAAAATAAATCTGCTTCTCTAAAATTTATTTAGCATTTTCTTGTTAACAACAAAAGTTCTTCAAACAACAGAAAACTCACACAGTTGACAAGCCATAATCCAGGGCCGAGCTTGGTTCGGTTCTGGTCTGGTTTCTGCAGGTTTCTCCCTGTTACAAAGAAGTTTTTCCTTTCCACTGTCGCAGTCGATTTGCTTGCT
>OMNM01030702.1:0-16401 GCA_900302745.1 Parablennius parvicornis
GGCTACCCATTAGCTACGAGCTAACTAGCCTAGCCACCACGGGCTAAAACGACGGGACTTTCTCTTTCTGTCACAGACCAATCAATGAGCTGTGTTTCTTCATCACTTCCTGTCTGGTCAGTGTTTGTTTCGTGCGACAGCGCCCCCTAACGAGCAGCTGTTGTAATTGTGTGGTATTTTCCAGGTGGTTTAAATTGGCCGGGTCTCAAAAGTGAATGTGAACACTACCCGAACCGAATGCAGGTGGGAAAATTCTTAGCTTCCCTCAATCCAAAGTGAAACGAGTCGCAAACTATCCGAAGGAGAAAGCCCCCAAGAACTGCCCAACTCAAAACCTGTGAGTCACAAAGAATCATAATAGACGAATAACTACAGTTCTCTGTGTGCATTATCAAACCATCCCTGCCCTCCCCACCGATGATCCAGAATGTAGTCTTGAGGTCGGTCGACAGCAAGGCCAAAAAGAAAAAAAAGCTTCAACAAAACTAAAAGAACAGAACCAAACTGTTTTTAATATCTTTATAACTCATATAAATAGTACGTATACTCATGTACCATGTACTAAAAATATGGTTTTCTGTACAACACATGCAATAAATTCTAAATAAGTTTGATAGGTCCATTTAAAGATCTAAAGATTTAAAGAAAAATTTAAATTCTACTTTATTTTATAATCTACCAGATATACTCTTTCCAATGGCAAAGCTTGTGTTTCTGAAGTAACCAGTGTCACGAGGGCCATGCACTAATGTTGAGGGTAATAGGCGTTTTACACTTGTCAGAGCGATGTGCCTCTTTTTTTATAGTCCATTAAACCACATGTATCCTTGAGTACTTTACATTAAAACCCATTTGGAACTTTCACCGGTGGCATGATCGTAACCATTTAGCACCATAAAGTAAATAATAGGGCTTTTTTATATATTAGAAAAAAGCAGCAACAGGACATGAGACCAGAGCCAAAGAACACAAGCAGATGGAAAAAATTAAATTAATAAAAGATTAAATGAATCAAGACTAAAATTGTGTAAGTTAGAAGGAGAACCAACCATTTATCTTAACTGCTGCAAAATTGACCTTTGTACTTATAATTCAGCCTTTATAGATTTATAAATTGACAGACGTCTAATTGGTGGAGGATGGATTGGTTTTTGAAGGACTTAGAGCCATCGCATTCATCTTGGCTTCCAGTGAAGAGGAATAATTTACTGTAATTCGAAAACTTAATCAACATGCTTGATATATATCAAACTCTTTGGTGATTCATGGAATTGCTGCCTAAATCTTTGATTAACAGTTGGATTTGTTTCCATAACGGAGTCGTTTGCCAGGTGTGATGATGCTCGGGGCACATCTCAACTTGACACGCAATCTCTGCTGACTGAAAGGCTCACCATGTTTTATAATGCTGTCATCAAGCGGCCAAAGAGGGAAGACACATTTATTTTTCTTCCTTAAAAGGTTGCGATTACTTAAAATATGGCAGCGTTGGACCTTTCCAATTTGAGGCCGATTTTGAAATCAGACGCCGAACTGAATTCACTGTCTGGTTTTGTAAGAACTGCACGGAAGGGGCAGTGGTGGACCAGAGGTTAGAGATGAGAAGTTGTATCTTGGCTTAAATCATTGGACCAGTAGGAAATTTAGATTGGGGATTTGAAGGCCACTGCTTTTCCTCGCCATTGTTGCAGCACCCTTCTCCTCGTCAGTGGAATTAACTATGGCTTAGGCCTTATTTACACAACATTTTCAAGTGAAAACGCAAAACCTTTGTGTTTCCCCTCACTTTACACTTTATATAGATGGACACATAAAGAATTATTTACTAAGACCCCGTTCACATAACAGTGTTTTCAATTGTCCGTTGACGTGACAACCGTGCTTGAAGCCATTGAAAATGCAACTTCTCAAAAACAATTAAAATGCCTCAGATGAAGAAAAAGAAGAAGTATCTCTTTCCAATAAGTTCCATAAACATTGAAAATGTATTTAAAAATAAAAAGAAGAAGAAAAGAAACTACAATGTGTTTCAAACCATTCTATTTTCTTTCTTTGAGTTGAGCAAAGAAGTTACTCCTCTTAGGTAACTCTTAGGTAACTATAGGCATACACCCCCAAAAGTGCATCTATTCATATTTCATCTTTCTGCAAAGAACAAATCCTAGCCCTGTGTCTGAGGGAGGGTTTGTGGAGGAGTGTGGGACTGAGTGCGAGTCCATCAGAGGTCTGACGAAGAAGCAAGACAGACACACCAATCACCCAAACACGTTTTGACTGTGTGAGTGAGCCGTGATCACACGTGCAGGTAGAACACAACCAATCAACAAAGAAAGATAATCTGTTATCATATAGGGTCTAAACATTTAAATAGCTTTTTTGTGTTTTCTTTGTTTTGTTTTGACGAAAGAAAAAAAAAATGAAAAAAATGATTTTACCCTCCAACGTTCAGTTTGTGTTTAGCAGCAATGGTGTGTTGATCTTAACACCTCATTGTTTAGGGACTGCGTTTAACCCAACCTCACCTGTCACTGCCTCAGTTTGAGGATGTGTTGTTAAAACAAATCCGACATTACCAGAAAATTTTAAGAGGAGATCAAAGGAATGGACCCGAACACAGAGGAGAAGTTATCCCGCAGATATAAACCACAAACAAAGACACAAACACCAAACCACTCAGGCACAGACACACGGTCACTAATCATAATCTTGGCTCAAAGTGTTTCTATAGGAAAGTGATACAGCTGTGAAAAAAAGCCCTTTTTATGTGTTCTTGTGCTGACATAAGCTCAGACACAGCCTGCAATGTCTGCAGGCACTCACTGCTTAACAGTCAACCATAGAGTTGGAACATTTGGGGTTTGGGCCCCTAATCTTGCCTTCAGGTAAAAAGGCTGTTTTTGTAGAGGGGTATTATTGTATCTGTAAAAATTTCCATTTCTCTTTTACATTTATTGTATTCCTACATCCTCCCACACTATAAAATACTTTAAGTGATATATAAATCATATCAATCTGTTACGTTAAAATCCTCTTAAGGATTTAATTCGGTCTCACCTTTGATTTCACAGTATATTTTCCATTTAATGTGTGCACATGGCCCTTATTTGTCAGTTGATTATACAGGCTGGACCCAGGAACAGGGAAAACACTTTTAGAGAGCGAGCAAGTATGATTTAATTTGAGCAGTTTCAACTTGACTTCACACAATAAAGCAGTTGGATGTCGTTGAAACTGCCCTTGTTACAGTTTATAGCCCTTTTTTTCCCTTTTTTTCCTTTACGGCAGTGCCTCAAATTTTTGGCATTTTTGCTGAGAAATAAAATGGATGGGTGAAAATATTTTTCTGCTTGTTTGAATGTGAAGCCGAAGCCTTCAGCCAGTCTGAAAACAGAACTTTAATTTATTCTCAAAAACAATCACTCTTTCAGTACATTTTTATGGTAAAACCAAAACCTAAACAGAAAAGGTTTTATTGTAATTAACTTGCAGCCCTCATTGACATTTGGTTGCAGAAGCTTCATCAGTCTTAATATTTGAATTAAATGTTCAGAGTTCCACAACATGAATTAAAATTTGCTCTATAAATTAGAAAATTCCCTCAAATTCCAACATAAAACATGCCACAGACACTGCCAATGGCACACTCCTCTTATATCCAATTACGGAGGCATTGCAGCAACTAAAAGCCCCTTATTGTTGTCCGTCACACATAAAGTATCCGAGATGAGCTTTGCAAGGTGTAAAAATTAAAACATTAATTGCAATTGTAATAAACAGGGGGGATTGTACTATTGAACCAAAGACAAAGCTGTTATCTTGAACTAAACAGCAGGTCATCACAATGTACAGCAATGAGTACGAGTATGAGTACAAACCTTTCGTTACTTTACAATACAGAGTATCGATAAAGGTGCTTATTAAATTATACTCCATACGAAATCGACATGTGAAGGCCACGAACCACCTCCACACAGCTACTGTGTCGACGCTGCGCACATCTCTGCACAGCCAAATTGCCCGTGTTAAAAGTTTGGTGCCCGTGTTAAATAAACAGTGTTGGTGTTACTTTAACGCCACACAGCTATACAATAACATTGCTGGTGTTGTTTTTTTTAAATGTTTATGTTGTCAAACTGGAGTGTTGATTAGCTGATGTCAAAATAAGCCACGCCAACACGTCACAGCTGCAAAAAAAGAATCCTCTTTTGACCTTTTTCATTCGGTGGACAGGATTATAGAATAGAATACAATAGAATAGTTCTTTAGTGTCAATCTGAAAGCAGTGTGTTGACAGTTTTACACAGTGGAACAGTGGTTTTCACTCTTGCCTCACAATCAGAAGGTTGTTCACATTTCCAATTGTATTTTAACACCAACACCAGTGTAATGTTATTGTGACACCCAGTCGCATCGAATATAAACAATAGCAGGTGTTAAGTCAACAAAAATGGGTGTCGATCTTTTAACACTTTAGAAAATGTTACTTTAACAGCACCGAGTGTGGACCCATACAGAAATTTTTTGTGGTGTTTAAAATAACAACATGAGTGTTTAACTAACTCAGGTCTTTTTACTGTGTAGCAGCCTTGTAATCTGCAGTATGCATAGCAGAGTGTAGCGTCTATCTACACTCTGCCCTTTGCATACGGTAGACTGTAGACGGAAGGACCGAGCTCGCAGGTAATAAATGCTTCAGTCACACACACTAACTAAAGGCTGCAGAAGTCTTACACTATTCTGAAGGAAAAAAAAACTGTGTCATAACATCATTCAGTTATGTTTGATTTTGAACCTCATTAAATTGGAACATATTCAGGATGTATTCATATTTTCGTTCGCAGAACTTTACCTAAGGCAAAGCTTTTTCACTGGATTTATTGCCCTATCGTGTAACTGTTTCCGACCCATTGAGATCAAATTGGACTGAACTCACTTTGCCTCCCTCGGTTTCCCCGCAAACTGTATCTGCCTGTACTTTCTGGCACCCGTTCACAGCAACATATATAGAGTTTTGGTTTTGTTCTTATAGCTGTGGCAGATCTCAGCCCTAATCAATGATTGCAGTTGGGCTTTATTCCCAAACTCATTTCTCACAACTTTATTGTGGTCTACGTTCTTCTGTGTGCTGAACCCATTTCCATTGAATCCTGGACGTCCAATTGTTAATGACTTCTGGGATCAAAGCAAACAAAGAGATAAATGAGATCAAGTCCATATTTGCATTGTGGGGATACAGCCAGCAGCCCTGAACCTCACCCTGTTTTAGAACTAAAAGGAGTTTTTCTCTTCTGACCGACACTGTCTTGTGTGAGCTGAATTGAACATTCATGTCAATAGCCACACATTGGACTTTTCCATGCAGGTCTTTGTTTTACCCAATATACCACGTTGAATCGATTATTCTTGATAAGCTTTACAGTCTGTGATTCTGTAAACCTTTTGTATTTGTTCTCTTTTTTTTCAGAGTAAGTGTGGAGAATGTGTTATGTTTTAGTTCAGAAATGAATTGGAAAGAGGATACATATAAAAGGGATTGAATTGAGCCAAGTGGACTTGGGTCATGTGTCCTGGATATTCTGGCAAATCAATCCATTCAATTGCGATATGTTGCCTCCTACATGTAAAGATGGAAATGTGCTTAGATAGGATATGTGTATCTTTGTTTATTTATGATCCTTAATCAATAGGAACCGATCCAAGAACCTCACCACCATCTTTCTCTCGTTTTCTCTCAGAACAACTCTCTAATCCGGAGATTGCAAGCAAGGCAGCCTCACTGCATAACGGTACCACCACCATGTTTAACAACAGGCTCTATTTCACCTAGTGGAAGGTTGCATTTAGTTGTTGATGAAGACGCTAATGTACTGGTTTCCTGTGTCCATCCATCAAGCCCTGATTCTTCTTACCTTCTCGTGCATGAAGCATTTTAACTGTTTCACGACTGTGAAACTTTTAAATATCAGTAGTTGAATCCGGACTTTCAGGATTTTTGCTGATCACAGTGAAGCCATTGTGGTTGTTGTCTTATTTTTAACTCATCTCTGAGCCCTTCGGGCAGCTCTATAAACTGTTTTAAAATGTAACACTTCCTTTTTTTAATACAGCAAAACCATTATTAATTGCTACCTGTAAACCGTCACAATTCAATCGTTCATATGTACAGTTCCATCTACTCAGAGCAAGACTGTAACTAATCAAGGAATGGTAAATAACAGAATAATTTTATATTAGTTCTGGACAGAAAATATATTATATACTTATACTTTACTATTTGTTGTTATATAGGCTGAACCTGCAGAAGGTGAGTAATTCAAAAGCTTGATTAAGGTTGATTGACAGTAATTTATATCTTTGTTAAAGTCATTCTGAGGGGGAAAAAAAAGTCAGATGATCAAATAGAAAACAAATTGTTGCACATTAATTCAGCAAGTTTAATCATGATATATGTCAATGCTATTAATTGTTGCTATCTCACACTGACTTTTTCCACAATAATACTTGGCCCCAATTACAAAACTTTTCACATTAAAACACGTAATTTTTGCATTTTAGCTTAAAAAAAAGTTGCACCTTTACCTGACAATGTTTTGAAATCGATATCCGTTTACAAGGAAATGACAGCAACACTGAAAAAGATGTTGTTTTCATGTAGGGCCACCAGTGGGTGCTGTGTTTTTGTTTTTTGTTTTTATGAAACCACGCATCCAAATGAAGAGCAAAATACACCATAAACAACAACAATGGCGGCAAAAGTTTCCACTTAAACTCGGAAACCTCATCAAGTAAACAGTTGTGTGTCAGTGCCTGTGGTTCATGATTGCATTCACTTCAATTGCCCATCAATAAATGCTGAAATTCAAAGTTTACTTTTGTCCGTTACTCCTTTGTGGCTTTTATTTAAGGAATGAAGTTGCTACTTTTACTTTGACCGCATTATTCATTGCTGGGTACTTCCTGTGATTGTGAACTAATCCCAATCAATACGAATTCTGTTGTCAAAGCAGGAAACGGGGCTCAAAAGACAACAACCTCGCTTGAGAAACTGCCTTTTTGTTTAACACAGCTCAGATGTTTCATCCTCTCCTTAGTCACAGGATGAAACATGGTGAATCACTCATACCGGATATGAGTTGCACAAAAAAAAAAAAAAAATAATAATCAAGCATGTGCCCCTTTTAGAATTTTCACATTTAATCCTAGAACCACAAAAAAAGTTCAGGAAATGTTGTGTCTGGTGTCGTTTCCTAATCTTATCAAGGATCAGTGAAAACAGCCTTCCTGATGAGCCTCAGCCACCCGAAGGTTTCTTTCATAAACCGTTTGAGTTTGTGTCCTTTATAAACCCCCCCAAATTGTATCTGCCTCTCGAAGTAAACTTTGAGAGGAATTTAAGGTATGCACACGCATCAGCACAGAGACTGAGGGTTTTCTGTTGTTCTAAAGAGGAACTAAATAAAATCAAGTGTTCAATTTGAAATAATGGGTTCATTCATGGAACTGGCACACTTGTGATCATGAAATCATGAGAATCGTATTTGAAAAGGCTTGTTTTGATTTCCGTCCTCCTCAGGGGCAGACAATTTTCTTGTCACGGTTCTGAAATTAGTAAAGAGCCTCACAGACAATGAAGCTCATACAACACCGTGGACTTATCTGACACAGTCGGAACACTTCTAGTCGGTTATCTGCAGACCAAGCCTGTTAAATGTGTCTTTCCCTTTTGTACTTACAGTGATCTGCCAAAACGTTAAAAGACTTGGACTCTGCTAGACCCTCTGGAGGACGTCCCATGGTTGCGGGCACCGAGATGTCACCTGGTGACCTATAGAAATGTGGGCGGTCGGAGGGGAGGCCAAAAGGTTTGATTTGCTATCTGGGAACTTTGAAGGGCAAATCAAACAAGTCAACAGCTTATTTCAAATGTGACAGAACTTATGAATGTGATGTAAGAGTCTCCTTCAAAAATAACATCACTGGGTGGGAATGATGGAAGTGGGCAGCGGCCATGTTTGGGGAAGTGGTGGATGTGAGGATGTTACGTCATAGTTACATTAAAAATAAAAAAAATAAAAAGGCAAATTATGAAAATTCTGTGAAAGAAGATTATGTCGCAGTTGGGGATATTCTTTCCTCCGCTTGAGTTTTTTTGCTGCTTTACAAAAATACTATACAATCTAGCATCCATTCCTTTATCCATTTCCCAACTTAAGATCATAAGGAGCTGTAGTGTCCAAGCTGACGTTACAAATCTACAACAAGTTGACAGTCCAGCAAAGAGCATAACAAAAGATATAATATTTACACATAAAAATACTCTCACTTAATTCCATTTATAGTTAGTAGGCATTTTTAGGGACGCTCATGTGAATGCATTTCAATTGCGAATGCCATTTGAAATACCCAGAAACATTTAGGGAAGAGATCAAGCCACAGTCTAACACTGGCACTGGCAGTGTCTTAGGCCCTGTTGACACTATGATTATGTTTTGGAAAAACTTTGTATTTGCACAGCATTGTTTTGAAAAACGGATGTCCATTTACACGGCAATGGCAGAAACGCTGAAAACGATGTAGTTGCCATGAGTTGGTGCTGTTGGTTGTTTTTGTACGCGTAGGGAAGAAAATGCTGTAAGCAATGTTTACAGCAATATCTAGCTAGCTAGCTATCTAGCTATCTAGCTATCTATCTAGCTATCTGTAGCTTTTGCGTCCAGGCATTGTGTGCTTCTCCTCATGTTCCCCCATCCCTTGTCATGTTTTTGCCTTGAACTTGGTATCACCCGCTCATCACCTTCACCCCAGTTTGTGAAAAGACCTGAACTTTATAAGGAAACTCTTTGAAATTTGAGACCCTTAGATGTGTCTGCTTTTATGTTCAGCTATTGATCCTTGACAATCCTGTCACACACACAGTTTGCAATTCACTTCTTTATTAATTTGAGCCTCTTTTTTTTGTGTGTGTCAAGAAAATAACCACCAGTTGAGAATCATTGCTTTGAGGGGTTAAAGAGGCAGGTGTAAAATAAATATCTGCCACACAGACCTTGTTGAAGATCAAAGCTGCGGAGTCCAGACACCTCAGCCCTGGAGGCTGTGTAAATGAGTGCTGTGGATGAACACATGTTTTAATAATGGTGTACAGTCAAGTCATAAGACTCTAACAGGCCACAACAATAAAACTCCAAAGCCCTATATTGACCATTCATCAGCTTTTCCCATGTGATCACAGCTTGGCGTGCTGTCAGCCACAGGCACGGAAACCTTTTTTATTTATTTTTTTTTTTTTTTTTAACCTTCCAGTCAATAAGGATCCTTGCTTTGAAGTGTTTTTCTCTCTTTTTGCCCTAAATAAGCTACAAAGGCCATCTGATTGTATACTCCTTCATAGATGTCCAACACTTTCGTGATGCGAATGCATCACCGAGCCAGCGCGCTGAATGCAGACTTGATTCCTGTCATGTGAAATGGCTTCGATAGATTTCTTTCTTCTTCTTCTTTTTTTTTCTTTCTTTATCAAAGGTTAATGCAGTTAGGTCATGTGTCCTTGCTTGGAAATGAATAATCTTAATAATGAGTGGATTAAACGATCAGTTGACAACATACTTTCCCAATAAGAGGAATTAAATGTTTATCTGGTTCACATCCTGTGAGCTGATGTGGAAAGAGTTCACATTTCCCGGCTGTGCTCGACGTCTCCCATCCCTGCAATGCTGTAAATCTAAAGACATGATTTGGACTTACAAGTACAAATCGATACAAATCGATAAAATACAGCTTTCCATCTCCTTCCCAGCAGAGCTGCTCGTGGACCTTGTAAAAGAGAAGAATTACTGAAATGTTTTTAACGATGAAAAACCAGCAACAACATTACGATAGGCTGTAAAATTAGCTAGCAGTAAAGTGCCGTTTTCATGCCGAGTAAAGCTAATCATGCCGAAGAAAGAAAGAAAGAAAGAAGAGCAAAGAGCTGGAGAAGAGGTATATACCCCCACCCCAGCTCGGATGAATACCATCCCCTTCGACTGGTATCACATTTCAAGTGGTATTATAGCAATGTAATCTCATAACAGTACAAAATTGTAATGTGCAACTTTATCTGGACATGCGACGATTATCTCATCCCACAGTGAAGCTTTATCATGCTTTAACGTGGTACCGAGTTCTGTAAAATGCATGATATAGTATGTGTGGGGAATGAAATACACCCACCCACCCCCAAGTCTATATATTTCTACTTTAGTCTAATTTCTTTCACCGCAGAGGGGAATAAAATGTATTTCACCTGTATAGTGACTAAATTTTCACGAGCAGGATGGATGAAAATAGTGTAAAAAGCAAAAAAAGAACATGGGTGTCACACAAAAGGCCTGTTTGCCAAAACCAACCCACAAGTTGAAAGAATTTCAATGAAACCATCGAGTTTTTAAAAGTTTGTCAGGGTGAGTTTGTAAAACCATCCATGCAGCAGTTATAGGAGTTTTTGGGACATTTGACTAAAGTTTGCACCAAAAAGTTTGTTTTCAGTTGAGATTAAATACATTTTCACTAGTAATGAGGTTATAATGAGGTTAATATATCATATTTTAGAGATTTCTTACACTATGACATAAACATCTAACAAATGATTACATTAACAGTTCCATGTAATATGGAAAAACCTTTTTGCAATAACTTGTGAAATGTTTTCATATATTATCATATATCCTGAAACATGACTACAACAGATTAAAGGCCCGTTTACACTGCAAAAATTTGAAAACGCAAAAACTTTCATTGTCTTTTGGGTGTCTGTTTCCGTGACAACTGTGCTTTGAGCTACTCAAAACGTAACTTTTTGTTAAAAAAAAAAAAAAAAAACAGCTCCAAAGGTGGAACTTCTCAAAAAAGGCTCAGGTTCCATGGCTGTGTAAACGCAAAACTTGGATACATTTTCATTTGAAACCTTGTGTCAACAGGACCTAAAAGTTGTACTTTGGGGTGGGTGTGGCTTAGGTGGTAAAGTAGCGATCCTACAATCCTTAGGTCATAGGTTCTCAATCTCCACTGTTGAAGTGTTCTTGAGCAAAACCTTCGACCTCAAACGGCTCCCAGTGGATGGATTTATGTTTCATAAAGAAAGTTCATCACAGCATAGAAGTTGCTAGTTAAAGTTATACCTCAAAACTAATGATTTTGCTATCATTTTGTTTTTATTTCAGGAAGGTTCTTAATAGAGCATGAATTTATATTTGCCGTGACATATTGCATTTGCTCTATTTACCCCCAGCGGCACACTGGGGAGGATAAATATTTGATACACTGCAGATTTTTTTTTTCTCCCAGTAACAAAGAATGAAGAGGTTTTCCAGAAAATCCCATTTTAAATTTGTAATTTATTGCATGAAATAAGTATTTGGATCCAAAAACCCCCAAAGAAGTAAATATTTGAGACAGAACCTTTTGTTTACAGTTACAGAGTGGAGAGGTTTGATTCCTGCGGTTCTTGAACAGGCTTGCACAAACTGATGCAAGGATTTTTGGCCAAGTCCTCCATACAGATCGTCTCCAGGCCTGTCAGGTTTTGGTGGGGGCCTGACGCTCTGGGCAACACAGTCTCACCTCGCTATAAAGACTTTCTATTGGGTCTGGAGACTGGCTCGACCACTCCAGTACCTTGAAATATACTTTTTATGGAATCACTCCTTAGCTGCCCTGTGTGTGTCCGGGTCATTTTCAATGCTCCTGCTTGGGGGAAGATGGTTGTTGCCTTAACATACAAGGTTCTGTCCATCCTCCCCTCAATATGGTGCCTTTGTCCTGCCCCCCTTTGCAGAAAACCGCCCAAAAAAAGTATGATGTTTACAACCCCATGCGTCACGGTTCAGATGATGTTGTTGAAGTTGTACTCATCACTCTTTTTCCAAAAACGGCGAGTGGGGTTTATAGCCAAAAGCTCTATTTTGGTCTTGTCAAGGCAAATTTGAAGAAGGGCCTGGAAATCAGCTGGCCTGAGCTGCAGGATATTAATCCATGACGATATAGTGTGTGTGTGTGTTACCAACAGTCATCATCTTTTCAGGGAGTGGTCACTGTAGGGCGCCGACATGGAGCCACAACTTGCATCGTCTGCAGTGTCTGTGATCACAAGGCTTCAAATCGAATCAACCGCAAATGAGATAAATCAATAAATATATCAAAGGGCAAAATATAGCTCCACTGAGAGAAAAACAGTATCACTTATCAAACCGTTGGAATCATTTTCCGGGCAGAAAATAATTGAACCAACAAACAGAAGAAAACTTCACTTGACGAAGTTGAGAAACATTTCACAGATCACACTATCTTGGAGAATCTAAAGGAGGAAAAGCTTTCAAACCCCTTAGCCTGGTTCTGCCGAAAGCTTCCATCTCTGAGCCTGGTTCTGCAGGTTTCTTCCTGTTTAAAGGGACTTTTTCCTTTCCACCATCTCCTCTGCTTTCCCATGTTGAATTGTTGATTTTCCTCTTTTTAACGTGCTTTTAAATGACTGTGTTTTGTTTAACGCTACACAAATAAATAACTAAATAAATAAAGAGACTGGCTTGTCCAATTAGACACAGTTGGGCTGATTTTATGGAGGACTGAATGTGCCAAAATTAAAAAATAAATAAATAAATAAATTAATTAAATTAATCATTAATAATTTAAAATGCCAATATGATTATTTCACTGTTAATCAATCACTATTAATCACTATACTATGATCACGATTAATTAATAATTTCATGGTCTAAATGTGTCAAAATTAAATAAATACTTTATTAAATAACTAATAAAATGTGTCATAATAAATTAAAATGGAATTATATATATATGTGTGTGTGTGTGTGTGTGTCATAACATGTATCTACTATTAGCACGGCTCCTTGCATAATCCATGTAACAAACATGCTTTTTTTTTTCAAGTCCATCATGTATTTCAAGGTTTTTGTGAATGTATCTGGCGAGCAAATTAACACCACGGTGTGACACTAATTTGGAAACCCAATATTCCACACGGGCGTCCATCTTTTGAGTCGTCCAGTTACCACCGCTCCGTCTGCCACGCCGTCCAACATGAGCAGAGTTTGAGATAAATCATTGTCATTGTAGCGTGGATACTGTTTCACTAACCCCAACCCTTCGGTCACATGGTACAGCCTTGCACAGAGATTTATATCCCTAAAGCGATGCTATACCACCGTGAAACACGCAGAGAACATCACATTACCAGAGAAATCATTTTCCTCTGGAATCAATTAGCTCAACATAAAGATGTCTCCTCGGTTCAAAGGAGGCGTCCGTCTTGGTGAGAGATGTTTAAATTCCATGCGTGAAGGGCCATCAGATTGCTTTTAAAAGGCTTGACCCAAAGAAAAAAGATGATACTGAATCTACTATCTGAATGAAGCTGTCAAATGGTATTTTGAGAGACAATAACGAGCGACACTATAGGCTCTCAGCATATTTCCAAAGTTAGGAATTTGACCTTGAGTGTAAGAGCGTACATACTGTTTTAGCCTTTAAGAACGGGCTGTCAAACCAATTTTAGTTTCAGGGGAGGGAAAAATCAGGTACAATTTGTTCTCAGGTGGTCCACTCAGAGAGTGCAGAGCTCCACCAAGCAGCTCAGTTTCTCCATATTTTAACATGAAACAAAAATAATAGTCCTATGTTTATTTCATCTATTTTATTATATTTCTTGAACAATAAGACATACCCTTAGCATTGACAACAAGTACTCCTACATTTATGTTATGTACTTTATTGGATTCCTTCACCATGAAAACATACCCTAAGCAGCTGTAATAACGTTGATATCATATTTACTTTAATAATTATTCACGAAAATTTTAATTTGTGTAATAGCAACTTTCTTTTGGATCTCGCTCTATAAGTATTGAAGATACATCAAATCTGTTGACATACTCCTTTTTCAGCAGTCTAACAGCTACAATTTGGTGTCAGTTGCATGTCTGTACCAACATGTGTCACCTTACAGTGTTGAAAATTCAGATGACTCCCTACATTTTTCATGTTCTGGATCGCCATATCCAGAATATTGATAGAATCCAGATCATACATTGACATATTGCAGAAACTACTATGTCCATGTCATGAATTTGTTTGCCAAGCAACCTAGCCATTTATTGTGAAGTTATATACACATATGGTGAAAATGGCCCTATTTCGCAATGATAAAGAATCTTTTAAATAATTCCTGGAACCAGACAGTGATCCGGATCACCTCCAAAACGGAATCACTTGTTACTTGTCCCATTTTGGACGTTTTCTGAAAATGTCATCAACATCCGTCCATAACCTTTTGAGTTATGTTGCTAACAGACAAACGCAACTGAGACCTTGGCGGAGGTAAAAACTTGAGATAAACACAACTTCAAACCATTCTCTTTTTCTCTTTGTGCAAATATATCATGAAAAAGTTAAGATGTTAGGTGCAATATCAACATCATGCTACTTTTAATTATGACTCTGGGTCTAAATATATGGGTCCCTCGTGTGTCTTTGTCAAGTCTGCGTCTCTTACATGTTTGTCTCTTTTCCTGTTTTATTATGAAGCCACCTCTCTTGTCTCTGTATACTTATACTTCCTGTTCACCCCCCTTCTGTGTTTCTGTTTAGTGTCTGGTTAGCATTTCCAGTTATGTCATTGTATCTATCTATTATAGAGCACTATCTCACTTTGACTCACTTTTGTTTAAACGTCTGTACACTCAGTTTAGATCTGCTCACATCGCGGTAGACATCTACGCCTGTTGTTGTTTTGTTTTTTTTTTTATTTCATTTTATTTAATTTCCTTAGTGTTTTAATTACGATCTGACAGCTGGTGCACAAACATGCCAACTCTGGTCTTTGATTTAGCAAGGAGAGCACTGCCAGGCATGGAAAAAGCTCATTAAACCACTGTGTTGCATTTTAACTGTTTTAACTCCCTGCTCTTTCATACCTCAGAAACTAATATTTCTAGGCACATTTCAAAATCAATACACATGGAAAATATCTCTTCAAATACCCAAGAGCTTCCTGGTATTGCAAAATGTTCACCATACAGGAATCAAAGTTAAAAGAAACACAGACACACACATACATTTTTAATGCAAAGCAGCTGCAGTTGAGCAACCACCTTATTTACTACAATTCTGTAACAAATCCAGAACTGACATTCTTATGAATAATTAACTCATCAGGTATAAATTGAGTGTTTGTTGAGGATCTCCGTTCTCCCGACTTTAAAGGAAGTTGAATATGGAACAAGTTCTGCTGTCAGACATTGAAACCATCTGCATACAGTACATTTGATTTGGGTTCAGTTGTCTGCATGGAATGTGAAAAATTTTGATCTTTCAGGTGAAAGCAGCATCTAGCAATGACGCACTTCTCTTTTGAAGAAGCACAGTGCAATATGAAAAGTTTGATTGAACAGTACCCTGGTTTCATTCATCCAGAAATAGCTAAGCGAGCTCAGAGCCCAATGGAGGCAATTGAACGAAGAGGAGATAACGAGACACCCCCTCGGCGGACAGTTTTCAGCGATCATGTCTTTAACAGGACATTTATAAGCTGGTAACCAAAATAGTTGAACTTTATGAGCACAAACAGGCTTCAGTAAGCAAAGTCTCATCTTGCCATTGCAATAAAACGTTAAACGTTAAATAAAACTCAGTCTCAGTAAATAAAACTCAGTCTGTTTTGCACTTGCTGCAAAGCCTCTATGCACCACTTCCATTGTAAATGTAATTTATATTGATAATACTGCGAATACAGCACAAATCAAATCAAGTACTTTAATTATCACACACAGCAATTACACGTAGCAGAATGCGCAGTGAAATGCTTTGAGTACATATTCCACACTAAAACACCAGTTTTTATAGGATAGAAGAATGAAAAAAAAGACCATTTTTAATTTAGAACATATATAGAGAGAAAAACACTATATTACAATATTGATAATCATAAAGGAAATTGACCACACAAAAGATACAAGACAAAAAATATATATAAATTTTTATTTATATATATATAAATATATATAAAGGTTGAAAAAGGTTGAAAAAATGGTTTAAAAGAATCTTTTTTTCCCCATGCATTTCATTTTATTTCATTGGATGATCATTGTCTGCTTGATGCAAGTGTTTGTTTTGATTGTTCACCTGAGTGATTGTTCACGTGGGATGGGAAAAGTGACATCAGGGTGTCAGGTGAACAGAGGCTGATCCTTCAATTAGGGGAGTCAGCTGAGAGACTCGAGAGAGGTATGTGGTGTGCGAGATGTGTTTTCCTCCCCCGTTAATTTCACAGTGTGGAATCCCGGGCAACGAAGCAGGCCTGCGCTTTGAGTTTGTTTGTTTAAATGAAGAAAGACTAAATAACAGTGT
>OMNM01030703.1:0-11912 GCA_900302745.1 Parablennius parvicornis
CTGCTTTATCCAGCTCGGGGTTGTGACACGCTGGAGCCAATGATTGCTGACTGAGTGACGGGAGGGGTTGCTCCTGGACAGGTTTATCAGCCACACACACACACACACACACACACACACACACACACACACACACACACACACACACACACACACACACACACACACACACACACACACACACACACACACACACAGACACACACACACACACACGGCAAAGACCACTGATCCAGCCCTTGATGCAGTGGGAACAGGGCGAGGTGCCACATTCTCACAGGTATCACATCCATCTAAACATACAGTTTACCAGGTGTGTCTGCCGTACTCGGTGTGCATGAGAACCACGTTTTATTCGCACATCGTCTTCTGCAATAAACCTAGCCATGTGTGCATGTGTGTGGGTGTGTGCGTACATATGATTACCGTCTGTTTCATGACCCTTAACAATACAGAGAAAAACTGCAATGAACTAAGCTTGATAACACATTTGATAACACGTTCTTAATTTAATAGCCTCCTCAGCAGTATCGCAGTCCTAATTGTCAGCGTGTGAACTGTGAAAACGCATGGTTACAGTTGAACTCAGCATTACAAAGTGTTTCATGTTTAGCAAACAGAAAGAATTACAATTGTGATAATGTCATTTTAGTGATAAGTGAAATAAAGTCTGGAAAAAAAACCTGAAAAATGTACATCAAGAAATAACTGTTTTTTTCTTTAATATTTCTTCCATGTATTTTCATAACAATGTGACAAAAATACACAACTGAAGAACCAGAAAGCAGAATTCAGATATCTTTAAATCTAGCAAAGTTTTATAGGGAAAACATTGTCTAGCAGAACTTAAAACTCAAAAAAGCTGAGCTTATGTGAGATCCAGAACACTCTGGTGTAACACAAAGTCTTAACCAATCAATACTGCAGTGAAATACGCAAAGGAGTCGAAGTTCAGCACACATCGATGGACACAATCAGGATGAGAGAGCTGCAATCAACAGATGAGGGCAGCAGGTCAGGACACCTACGAGAAAAGGAATGAAAACTCAACTTTCATTATTACTGTCGTTGCCGAAAAACGGATGCTACTGTTAGTAAAGCTGCTTTTGTTACAAATTGTGATGATGCTTAGAGTTGTTTCATTTTGATCCTTACATGTTCTCTCTGTTTCATTTGTCTTGACCTGTGTTGTGCTCATTAAAGCTTTTCTCATTGATTGTTGCCACTCGTGCCACTTTAATCTGTGTTCCCCGAGCTGTTTGGTTTGATACTTCTGCATGCTGTCACATGCTTGCTTCATGTTTGTGTCTTACAATCCTTCACCACATTTTCAACATCAAATGTTGCCTTTGCATAAGCCTTACACTCAGTTCCACTTTTTACACTTTTTCGGTTACACATTTGCCAAACGCATCGGCCTTCGAAATTTAACAGAAATACATTTTACTTCTAATTTTAAAGAATAGACAGTGGCAATATGCATTGGCTTTCATGCCCTTCTTTATTAAGCATAAACAAGGAACATGAAAATTTACATGCACATATTACATAATACAATTATATCATCAATTGCCACCTGTATTTTTGTTTTTTGTTATTTTTTAAAATCCAAATTGAGATTTATTTGCTTCTTCCACCAACATGTGGAACCATATGGGATCACATTTCATTCAGTGCTTGTTGAGACTCATCAGTGAATAAACCATTCATTCATTCATTCTATGAGTAAACAAACACGCAGGTGGTAGTTTTCAGGCAGATCCTTTGCCACGGTGTACATTTATCTTGTGTTAAGTTGAGATTCTGACTTGTCCTCATGTCTGATTGCCATTATGTGTTTCACCTGTTGCTGAGCGTAATATCATCTTCACCTGGTGACTTTGGTATATATTGGGTGTCTTCTGTGTGTTCTGGTTGTCGGTCTGTCTCTGTTTCTATGTGGACAGAGTCTGTTTGTGTTTCCTCTGTGTTCTTGTCCACTTTATTTTTGGTAGATTTCCTGATGTTTTTTGTTTAGATGAAATATAAGCGCATCTGACTTAAACCATGTGTCTGGCGTACTGAGTCCCCTCCTGAGCCAAACCTAACATCATTTTTCATGTAAACAATGTCTAAAGCCCTCATCTGAATGCTCCTGCTAGTGCAGAATGTCACTCATGCTGTTATTCTTGGTAGCAAATCACAGCTAAACTGGCAACATAATCTGCAATATTTGCATGAGTATACAATTTTGTACGCTTCATGCTTTCTCTGAGTAAATCAGTTCATTTGTGTGGTATTCACTCTAAAGGTTTGTGCACCCTAAACCAATCAGATATATGAACAAACTTTCATGGTGAATATGCTTTCTAAAGCCACATTGCACCCAGAAATGTGTCCAAATAGACTCAGGTTTCCTTTTTGCTGCACTGCAACGTGCTTACATTTACAGTGAGCATGTTGGCGAGGCAAAGCAGCTTATGAATAAGACTAGATGATCAATGAAGCAATGTTTTCTTTTCTGAATATGGGAATAGCATCTACAGTATATGCCTGAAAGCACGAGAGTGCAGTGTCCATGGCGTTGCGTTCATACAGTTGCCCGGTGGCCTTCCTTACAGGGTTGACGTGTAAGCGAATTGGAGTTCTCTATCGTTAATACCAGCAGATCCTCCCGAATTGCTCCATGCTGATATCTGTCTAACATTCTGATCATTTGTGATCTGACCTTCAGTCCAATGACTCCACTCGCTCAGCTGTCGGCCGTTTGCCCAATCTCCTCTGAGCTCTGATAGAAACATGTTGATCAGACAGAACTGTTAAAATATTGAGAGCAATTTGATCTCAGAGTAATCTTTAATGAATGAAAGTTATCGATAGATCCCATCTGAGTTGCACAAATACAAGTATCACTATTGCTGGTGAAAGCCTGTGATAGATTTAAAGAAAAAGTATGGAATCCTCTTTGTCTTTCCTCTCACATTCAAATAATTTTTATTTCTCTGGCGCAAACTACAACACAGTCACTTCAAGTCCCAACAATTCCACATTAGCACGCATAAGGAGCGGTGGGAAAAAAAACCAAAAACCTCCCTTTTAACATGAAGTAACCTGCAGAACCAGACTCGGAGGAAGAGAATTGAATCTGTTCATGTTAGGGTTAAGAGGTAGAGGAGATCAATATAATACAGACTAATAGATTGTAGGGAGTGATTCACCTTTAGTTCAGGTACGGGGTAGGATTTCAAACTCTGGTTTGGGAAGGGGTAGGGATTCTCTATTTAATCAAATTCAGTGTCTCTAATCTGGATTACCTAGTTAATTACTTCATTGTCATTAGTTTGTCATGGCAGAGTTGTTGGACGTGTACGTTAATTTTCCTGTTGGAGTCGTTTTTATGAATCTAGATTTTGCGTGGAAAGTGGCATAGTGCTTTTTATTTACAGGTCTTTAAAAATGAGACCCTATGTCTGCTCAAAGGTATATTTTATGGGTTTCTTTGAGAAGCAAGGTGTAATTTCAGACCAGACTTGAATTGTACAATCATTAAACATTTAATCAATTAATATTACTATTATAAGAATTATTTAAAAAAATCTCTAAACCACGGCCACCACTCATGCTCATGCGTACCTGTGGGTGACTTTGCTGACACATGAAGTCACGTAGTATTAGTTGGGTGGTGCTGCACAAAGAATGAGGGTTTCAGTATCAGTGCACCACTGATCAATATGATAAAGCCTTACATGAACCGAGAGTAGGCTTCAATTCATTCATTTATAGTCATTATGATTTAATAATCAAGTAAATGTGAAAAAAATTAGTACTATAATTTTGTGCACCACCCTCGTATTTCAAGAAATCATAGTGTAAGTATGTACAAATTCTGGACAGTACTTCGATATTTGGTATCCAATACAGGAAAAGCTCACCATGCTTTCTTTCTGATGTCAGAGATTACGCTCAGCCTACAAAACAGAACTGATTGACTCTGTTTATTTTCTGAGGTTTATACAAGAGAAAATATCTGATGGTTGAGTGTGGGTGTGTGCCTTTTCTTTTAATAATACATGGCAAGCTTTGTTGACTGACCTTACATCACATTTTTTAAATTACCATGAACACCGGCGTGCCAATTCTTCAAAACAACATAAACATTAAAACATTTGTTAAAAACACCCTGTTTTAACCCAGCCAGACCATGACTGAAGGTGACATGGGTTGAAAATGACTTGTTTTTGAGTTGCTGTAACCATTCATTATGCACAGGGTGTACCCTGAGTGAGGTATGTCTGATGGTTGAATACATCATGACAGGGGTCAGCTCTCATGATGAATATCAAGCAGAACTCCTGCCCCACTCCGACCACCATCTGCCCCGAGCTATACCTGACTCACAAAACCAGCAGAAAAACACCGGCCACACGCATCCGAGAGGGCTAATTTCATCAACATATTCAGCAAACCCTATTCGGACGGCAAAGGTTAACTGTTCTCAGGACGAAACAAGAGCGGGTGCTGAATTTGCCCTCCTCGTCTCCGGCAGATTACTATCTCTCTCTTCATTAAGCAAATGTCAGCGTCAAATATTTGCCAGTTATATTACAGTTTGCCCACCTTTATCCACATCTTTTTTTTATTTTTATAATAAGGGACAGTTTAGTTCGCCGTCATTTTTTTCCTGTAATCTTATAAATTCAGGCCTATTTGCACATATTTATAGGTCGTTTTCAGTTTTTCATAAAAAAAGCCGATATTGCTTGTAAAAGCATGTGTATTGAAATGATAAATCATCAAAAAAAAGAGAATGAATGGGAGCAGTGGAATTGCATCAGGCCTTCTCCGACTCGGCTAAACACGCTTTTATTACAGTACAAAAAGAAATGTGAAGAACCATCAACTTCCTGAATAACCATCGCCAACTTAACCCTTAGCTTGATTTCAATAAGCAAACAGCAGGATTTTTCTATATTGACTTGTACTAAGTGCAGCAAGTCTTATCTGTAAAGTGCTCCTGTATAGAAAAGGTAATGAAAGTTTTAAGATGGCCTTGCAAACAAAGAGCACAAGGCTAAATGCATGCATTAACATATCTGTAACCCCATGTAAGGCGTGATAAATAGAAACAGTGCGGTAAACTAAGAAAATCAAATGATGACAAACACCTACTGTTAAATTCCAGCTGGGAACCTTCGATCCACTTCCTGTGTACCCAAAAGTCGCATTACATCCAATGCGCCTCACCCATGAGCATACTCTCTGTATTCCTTCCGACAAGCCTTATTGAGCTTGCTAAATATATTTATTACATAGCGTACTGAATGTTTAAAGCAATCTTTATTTCATTTTACAATCCATATACAATTCTGGCACTGGACAAGTTTCGCCCTCCGTTTTTACATAATCAACAAGGCTTCTGCTGCTGCTCCTCACTGCTCTTTGTGAGTCTGTTCCTGTCATTCCCTTCCCTGCACTTTGCAGCGCTCACAGTTTGAAGGACAGCACAACTGCATAACGGAACTCTGCCGGGGGATAAGTACATCTACAAGATAGATGACTTTGTGGAGAAGCTCTGACAGGAATGAAGAAAGCAGAGCCATAACAAAGTGATGCCTATGATGGACCAGATGATAGAGCAATGACAGATAAAAACAACAGTGACAACTGTATGGGGCTGCCACTGCTTTTGTTTTGGACAAATACTTGTAAGTATCAGTCTGCAAGTGGAGAAGTTGAACTTAAATTCCTGTGAAATCTTTGTGTAAAAATAAATGCACTGAAGGGTAACACAAGAGGGGAAACTGTCTCAGCGTATAAAGTTCAACATCATTAGCGTCGTGTTCTTTCAAAGTTCACCTGATTCTGATGTCCGTTGCCTCTTTTCCTGCACTGGTGTTCTTCAAAAGAATTGGCTGTGATTAATCAGGTGTTTTGAAGCAAAAAGACGTTCAACATATGCAAGGTAGTGACTTTCCATAAAAAAAAGCCTTCTTGGGGACACTGTCCTAAAACTTGCAAAGTACAAAATTTATACAAACGCATAAGAAGGAGGTATTTACAATGAGGAGAACGATAAGCCTATATAGCCTGCGGGGGCTGCAGAACAGATGAATAGTAAAGACATAAGAACATGTAGTGCACATGCTGCATATTAGCATGCAGTCCAATCAACCTCACGAACGTCATGTACTGGCAATGAGAAAGAGGAAAAGAAAGGATGAAATACTCACAGAATGGATAGGTGGTAGCTAGGCAACAGGCACCAAAGCAGGGCAGTTTACTCATGTGCCCCGTAAGTCTACAAGCTTTATGGGTTTCCATTTATCCCTTTATTTGAAGAAAAAAAGCTTTGCCCTAGGTCTTCACAAATGAATGCTATTGGGGAGGTGACACATTTTCATCTGCATGTCATGGAACTGGTTTTTTTTTTGTTTAGTTTTTTTTCCAGCCAAAGAGGTAAATGTTCCTGCTGTCATGGGTGTTGAAACTTGACAGTAAATTTGTGAAGATATATATAAATTGAGCATGTGTGATACTTGGTGAGTCAGACTTTGTTGGAGGAGCCACTGCCGTGCATGTTTCAGCCATGTTTCATACATTACATAAAAGCTTCATTATCATGTTCCTTCAGAGATTTATTTAAATCAGGTAAGTTATGATCTGGCTTACCCGTCTGTAAGCGATCTAACAGACAAAAAAGTCTTACTTTATTCAGTAATTGTCAGCAGAATTTGCCTTAGCACATGTTTGAAGTCACTCTTGAAATATTTTTGAAACACTATGATATAAATACAAGTTAGCAGAGGTCTTTAATTTTTCCTTTAAAATCACCATCTGCTTCTCTGAAGTTTTGCGTCACCTGACCACCAGGAGGCTACCACTAACGCACTGAGGGGATGGAGAGAGGCACACCAACCGCTCCAACCCTCATCTAACGCCTGCATCTTTTACCTTAAGCTTCACCTCATGTCCTTTTACTTATGCCAATACAGCAGAAATACCACTCTCCTGTGTGTTGCAGTCTCATCTGCATGCAGTTTGTTACTCACAAAAATTGGAGCTGATATTCAAGGGGGGGGAATCATTAGAGAGGACCAGGGTGTTTGATGTGTTTAAAATGATGACAGACTCATGAAAGTCTAAGAGATAAGCTGGTTAATGTATTTTGAGGTTATGTACTTTTCTGGAACCTCAGTCTTAGGATTTACTGACAACTGATCGCATGCAATAAAGGATGATGTAATACATACAGGTACTAACATTTAAGTTGAAGTGTAGGATCAGGGCTTATCCAACCATGACAGACAGTTCATACAATAGCATCTAAAACTGCTGCAAAAACCTTTTACCTCTCTTAATTTTGCCAATTAACCGAGCTACAAAATGCCAAGTATGGTAATAGATTCTCAATGTAGGAATAAAAGTAAGATTTTTTTTTTCATTTATTTATTGATCGATTTCAACAAATTAGATTTTCAAAGGAATTTTAAGGCAGAGTAGACATCCTGAAATCAACTGAGCCACAGTCTTTTCATTTCACTTGTTTTCCTTTATCACTGTCTTCAAAATAGCGGAAAGTTTATTTTCTGATGATTGTTTGTTTTTTTAATTACATTAATGTCATTATTGTCATCCTCAATAATGAGAAAGGGTATTGTATTACCTTCTCCTCTACAGAGTGCAAAATCTCTTTGAAATTACTGTCTTTTTGATTCTCTATCCAAAGCTGATCACTTCTTGCAAATATTTAGCAGGCAATGAGCCATATAGGTGATGTAGGAAGACAAGACCTGAACCAAAAGAAGAAGGTCAGAAGCTTCTATGTGACTGTATAACGTCTGGATGAAGCGGCCAGCCTGTCATTGCATCAGTGCTCCAATGAGAGTTGCAAATGCCAAAGTAAAACCATAAAGTGGCGGTAAAGGTGCACTGACTAACAAATGTTACAGCTACTTAGCCATAAGGCTCATCTTGTGTTTTTCTGCCCAGCTGCCAAGTAAGAAGAAATGAGATTGTCATAAAGCTGGCCTGAAGCAAGCTATTTTCACGTTCCTCTGTCTCTTGACCATGACCAAGAGGTTCAAGGTTAAGGTTACTTTATAAATATCCATGGGTAGATTTGTTTTACAAGAAAAAAAAGATTGCACTTGGCATTCCATTACAAAACACACATTGAACCCGACAGGCAGGTACTTGATCCAGTGATGAATAGTAACATGTGGGAGAATGCTTGTAGTTGGATATAACCTCTGAAGTCCTGCCAGTGTCCTCACTGCTCTTCTGATACATTTGACCCTTGTAATGAAGATTTTATCTTCTGCTTCAAGGCAAACGCCAATGCCACCAATTGGATTAACTACCATTTCACAGCAGTTGTTAAAACTAAGTACTAAGCTTGGTGAATGATTCAACACCATGGGATCCTTTCTCTGAATATACAGCTGAAACTGTAAATGTACTCTTACTTTAGAGTTCTTTATTAAACGAATGGCTATTCTGTCATACAGATGCTTATTTTCTATCGAAGCAAGACTCTTCTTATGACACACTCTTCAATTCGCTATAGGAATCACTCAAATCATTTTCTTTGTTGCTGTCTAATGGGAAATTACAGTCAGAAGCAGCACAATGGGGTATTATAACCCCTTGACATTTTCTGCATGATAGATCGAGAGCAAAGCAACAGGGGGCATTTATATCATAAGTACTCCATATTACATTGCCTCAGAATGCACCCAAAATTGACGAATAATGGTTCCATCTCATAGTTGTGATCGCACAAACGTGAAGAATTCATAAAAAACAATGCAACAGAAGAGGCTGTTTGGTCTTGTAGAACAACTATCTCATGGTCTCCAAATGAACTTATTTTTCAATTTTTTCCACTTCAAATTACATTTACTATTGTAGTATTTGTAATACAGCAGTAGTACTAGTACAATGATTTAATTTGATTCTGGGTTATTTGTTTTTCTTGACCCTTTTGTGTGTGCATTTGTCTGTACTTTAAATCAATGCTAAGCTTTTATTTGCGACTATCAAAATCAATCAAATAACAATTGCAAATGAATAGCTTAACATTAAGAAAGGAAGCAGGGACAGGAATAGATTGAGCATGAGATGAAGACAGAAATGGAATAAATGTCCTCAAAATACTTAAAAGATGACGGTCACTCCTCGAGTTGATCTTTTTTGTATTTGCATCAGCTATTTTTACAACAGGAGACAAGTTATTTGGTAGATGTTTATGTCTTAAAACCTGTAACACCGGACCAATGAAAGGAACTCATGTTTAATTGGAATTCAGCCTTTATTTGCCATTTTATCATATCTAAATTATGAGAACATTATTACTGTTAAAGTGGTGATAATGAAAAAAATGGAGACTACTGGGGCATAGTGCCAAGCTATGAGATGAATGGACACAGGTGGATTAACATTGTTTGGTTTATAACTCTTTCTCCATTCACTTGCTATGTTCAATCCATAAAAGAAAATATAAATCTTAAAATTGTCCTAAATCCCTGCAGAATCTCGAGTTCAAACGTTAATCCTCACCAACATACTAAGAAAACATCTCAGATCCCAAAAAGATGGCATCAATATAAAAACCAGCAAAAGATTGAAAGGAAATAGACAATAATTGAGGCAATGGGCCTCCTGGCCTCTTAAATCCCTAGCTTTCTTTGATGATGCCATTGGGGCAAATTAAATATGAAAGGATGACACTGGCAGGCACAGGATCTGGCACCGGGACATTGATAAGCAGCAGGCAGCCCAGTGTTGTAGTACAGATTTGGGTTTATTATGCAGGCCAGGTCTCGTCCGTAGTGACAGGAAAACACAAAAATAAGAAAACATAACATTTCAGAGCCTGTGGCTCTTTCTGCTGCAATTCAAAGAGCTAGTGTGAGAATATGGAGGAGTAAGTAAATTAAATGTGGTGACAATTAGTCATGACAATAACACAAATATCAACATGAAAATGGGCGGCATAGTGAAAATTGAAAATACATTATTTTCTTCCCCTCGTTTATTCAGTGTCTGTCTTCATCGAAAACACCAGAGCTCAGAGGCTAAGATCAAACAGCTGTGGTGATGAAAAGCGCAGGTCTCTGGGGCCGATAGGGAGCAATTGACGAGAAATGGAGATCAGAGAGAAGGAACAAATGGAGGCTAATTTGCGCTGATAATGCAGATTGTAACTAAAAAGCTTCAAAGAGAGGCAACATGAACTTAAGATCACGAATCAGATTGTTTGAGGGTCATTTCAGTGCGCCACAGATTGGACCGTACAGAAAAAGAAATATATCTCATTTGTAATCAGTTTTGCTTTGAAGGCATCTCACTTTTCGTCAGGGTCTTATATACTCCAGTTCACCTACTTTCTATTGCTATTGTCACCTTGAATGCAACCTCTACGAAACTGTGTTTGGAAGTGACAGAGCTGCTCGGATGGATTGCTATGTACACGGCAGCATGACCAACGTAAAACGAAATTATCAGCGCTTTGTCAAAACATGACATGTGAAGTTAATGAATAACCTCAGAGTTAATGTATAATTCACATAATTACGTTCATGCCAGCTTTGACATACAAATAACCTTACATTTATGAGTCTTTCAAAACAACAAAGGGCGGGAAAAAATAATTAATGTGAGAAACGTACATACACACATTAGAGTTGTTGACGTCTGCTGCAACTAAACATTAAAACCTTGTGATTTAGAAGATCTGGGAAAAAGCTATGAGCTTTACAGTTGTCTTGCTTGTTTTTTTTATAGTTAGGCGAATTTTGACATTTAGCATTTGCTTCAGCACTACATTTCTTTAAGTTTGGTAACATATACAGTAAACCAAAAGTGCATTTTAAACTCTACAGGAATTTACACTAAGGAATATGGAAAATAAATTCTGCACAGACTGTCCCCATCTGTTGTTTTGTTTTATTTATCAATATTCTTTTGAGAGAAGCAATGTAAATTATTGGCTTTATTAAGATGCTGCTAACAACAACTAACAGCAAACACAACCCCTCCTACGCACATTTGTGCACTGTATGCCGGCAAACACTGGAAAAACTTCTTTTTTTGGCAGGAACTAAATAAACCATGAAGTTATTGTCAAATTCAAAACATGTTATCTGTGAATACTATTTGCATTCTCATCATTTAATTTTTGTTCTAAATGTTTGGCAACATTTTAGCAAACCCCACCATACAATTACTGAAGAGTGTAATAACAGAATATATTATCATCAAAACATCTGCTCGTAGTAGTGAACCCAAAGAGAACTGGCACTCATTTTGTAGCTTCGAGTTTGTTGTTTTTTTAATCTGCTTTTTTTTTTTAACTGTTGTTTTCTTAACTAGTGAATCAGTAACTGGTGACTTGTCCTGGGTGAACCCTTCCTCTAGTTCGACAGGAGTACTTTCAAGGCTGCTGTGACATTTTAATTTCCCTCTGGTTATCAAAAAGGTAATTCCATTCCATTCATATCCGAGACCTCTAACCATGATCAAATGCTACAGACGGAATTTCAAAATGAACCACAGATAGCTGTTTCTGCACAATTTAGGAGGAGGTGCAGAATAAATCTTCACAACCGCAGAACCTTCATCAGATGGAGATATCAACCATAGGAACAGGAAGAATAAAGCCACGGGCTTGCATAGCTCATGGGGCTGTGGAAATTGTTTAGTAGCCTATGCCTGGCATATATTGTGCCCCCTGGTGTGGTTGCTTCATGAAACAAAACTGCTTTGGTGTGTTTGTCTTTGGCATGCGTCAGAGTGCGGGTGTCACACCTACACTCGGTCTGAAAACTTCACCTAAAAATGGTAGGTTCTAATTCAACCCAAGCGACCAATTCAAATCATATTTATTGAACTGAACTGCCAATGTTTGAACTGAGCTATACCTCCTACACTAC
>OMNM01030705.1:13501-26829 GCA_900302745.1 Parablennius parvicornis
AAGATACACCACATGTTCGAGTCACTCCCTACATCAGAAAGTCAGAAGTGCATCCTGGCAAAGAGGCCGGTGCGTTCCATCCCAAACACAGAGATGAAGATGTTGGTGACGAAGATGAGGAAGATGAGAACAGTCGCGGTGTTGTTGAGGCTATCCAGACGCTTCTGGTTGGCCTCGTCGTTGAGGTCCCGCCGGGCTGCAACACACGCGTACAAAACACAAACCCAACGTAACGACAAAACAAGAACAAAAGCCCACACATTTACCACCTTGATGATGTGTGTCAGTGCATTAATTTGTTAATGTGGCAGGTTAAAAACATGAAGGATGGACTTCTGAAGCACAAGATTTTTGGAGCGGACTAATCTTGTAGTGCTCACCAATTATTATGATCAGGACTCCAGCCACGATCTGAAGAGCCAGGGAGAAGGAAATGAGTGTCAGCACTGCAGCGTAGTACCTGAAAGAGGAAAAGCAAACATTTGGGTTGCAGGAATAACAACTTGGATCCAGAAAATAATAACAACTAAGGCACTTTTACAGGTGATCTATATTTCTTTTAATAATTCTTTTTTTTTCTTTCTGTTAGATAGTGATGATCCACACATTGGTACATTGGCATTATCTATGGTAGCCCAGAGGGATCAACAAAAGCTCCAACAATATTTTCTGACAGACTATTTTATTGACAGGAGAGTTTAATGACAGGTAAGTAAAACACTGCTGCTTGATCATTGTGAATAATGTTTCGCTAACACTGTCGTTACTTTTCATTAAACTCTCCTGTAATCAAAATAGTTCGTCTCATAAATATTGTCTCCTGGAAACAAAGCTCGTTCTGATTGCTGTGCACTTCCATTGTGACTTTTGCTGTTGTGTTGTGGCTTTTGCTGTTGGGTTGACTCTTCTGGAACACCATGATTATCACCAATGCTTTACTGCAAAACCAAATCTATCTGGCAACCAAAAAACTAGAGCCAGAGATATTGACAGCCAAGGCGCACCACAAACAGCTGACCTGTATCCAGCTCCCTGTTCGATGACCGTCTTCATGTGGGTGATGTTGGCTAGGAACAGAGCGACGTCCAACATGCCCTCCGCTGCCGTCTTCTTGGTGGCGTACAGGTTCATGTTCAGGTTGGAGGGCGAGCCTCCCTGAAAACGCAGAAACAAAACCCACACTTGAAGACAGACATGCATTCTAGAAAATGACCTGAAGAGGGCAGCAAAGATCAAACTTTCAATGCATGACTTTGCTCGAAAAAAAAATGGAGTTCATATTAACCATTAGATACAAGATATTTCTTATTTTATTATGATTCTATATATTTTCCCTTTGTGTCAGTGTGTTGAAATACCTAAATAAATTCAATGCAGGTTTTAATGGAAAATGTCATGAGTCCTCCATGCATCTATGTAATTACGTAATCAGATTTAGTGTTTTGAGGCTTTTTGAAAACATCCAGCTGAGATGATAGGAAAGTTCTTTCTCAGTAATTTTATGTTTGTGTTTTGCTGCAAGTATTTCTGTCTCCTCACGACAGTCATTTGATAGAGAAACTAAACATATGAACAAAAACATTATAAAACTGTATTTAATTTGTGATTTCAGTGTGTTTGAGTGCTCATGCAGACAATAGAAGGAAAAGATAACATTGACCTTTATTACATAAAGCCCCAGTTTATAACTCGCACATCAGTGACTAAAATGTTCGAGGTGTAATTACTGTCCCTGTATCGAGGAGTGGCCGCACATCCACATATTGGATTAGTTAAAACTGAGCTGTAGATTAAAGTGCTGATGTCCACAAATGGATTGTTTTTCCTAAGGCAGTGTCAGCGCAGCTCGAATCGGTCTGTTTTTCTTTCTCTGGGCTACACAGAGTCATACTTAAAGAAGACGTATATCACATACATGAAGTCAGATGTGCACACACTGGGGACACATTGTACTTCATGACCTCATTGTGCTGTAATGTGCTGCTCCAAAAACATTGTACTTGCACAGTAAATGCTTGTCAGCACGTCTGTTTTTATCATTCATTCACTGTTAAGTGCCTGCATTGAGTTTTAGATTTATTTTCCATTCTGAGGCAACACAGCGTGACCGTAGCCACAATTATTCACCATACTTAAGACATTGTTTATTATTGTAACTATGTCGATGAACCGTCATCAACCTCCACACAAACTTTCCTATCACACTTTTTTTTTTTTTTTTTTTTCCGCCCTTTGTACACATGGTACTGCTGCAAGACTTGTAAACACGGGACACGTGCACACTGTGATACTATGGACCATGTAAACATGCCGTTCCAGCAAGCTGAGGTCATGTGTGTTAAGCCTCTTCCTCAAACGCCGAGCGTGGGCCCGCCGGCAGCTCCAGTGTTATGTTTACATCCACTTCCCTCCAGCTTCAGTGCTGGCGCGCTTCCTTCTGTGTGGAGAACAAATGACTTTTACAGATCCTGCTCAATGCGAACTCTGTGGATCATCAGAACTGTGTCGCAACATCTTAACCCTTTATGACTCCAGTAACTTTTTGTCTTACAAAATAGTCAGAAGTTGAAAACTGTAAAAGAATTGAATAGCTGTGAAGAAATAATGAAAATAGTAACTCCATATTTGATGATAAGCACAGTTCACCTACACTTCTCACCATCTTTTAGCGGATTCAACAAGGTGAGAGGTTTTAATCCATGATGACGTGAAATAATTGCATATTTTCTGCAGATTTGTTGGCCGAACATCCAGAATGTGAACCTCCTTTTTCTCTACATCTCTAAGGTTTTTGTTTGGATAGAAATCTGGTGACTATGGAGGCCTTTGGAGCCCACTGAAAAAGATGATTGGATCTCCATCAGAAGATGTCACATTGTGGTCATAAAGAGACGGACATGGCCAGCAGCAATCATCAGGTAGGAGGATCGTTTCATACTAAGGAGAGCAAAGAAGAAAATCTGGGAAGAATGGATGCATGTTTTCCGAGTCGACTATTTGGATTTGGGAGCTAAAATCGTCTTCAATCGTCCAGTTTTATTGAGTCTTCCTTTGGTCTTTTCACATAGGGCTGCAAGATCTTCAAGTATTGTGATAAGGATGTAAATATGATTATGATAATTGATGTCCAAGTTTGTGCCTGCAGGTCCAACATGCAAAAGTTTATGACCTTTGTTGTTTATTTTGTTACTATCCCTCTGAAATAATGGGGATTAATCACACTGTTCTTTCATATTAACATGGCATGAAAATATGATTGTTGCAGTTGAGTCGGTCTTCTTCAGGATGTTTATTGCACATACTGAAATAATAATTAAGAACTTAACTTTTTTAGACTGTGTGAGACAACTGGAACAAACCCAACAGAAAACAGAACACTGGACTCGTATAATTGACATCCCTAAACTTCGCCCAGACAAAGTATAGTAAGTTAAGTGTCGGGTTCGGGTCGTGACACTTTGATTCAGTACATGTGAGCACATTGTAACCACAAATCTTAGATTTAATCCCCCTCGCAGCCTGAAGCACAGTCTGATCCCGTCTTGCTTAATCTCTAAGAAACTAAACTGTATTCCTCGAACTGTAGGGCTGTCAAAACACTATGTACAGTGGTATGTGAGGGACACAAAAAAAAAGAAGAAAGAGTGGAAAAAAAGGAGAAGAAGAAAGAGTGTAGTGAGGAAGTGATGAGGAGGGGAAGAGACAGCTTCAGAAACCGACGGAGAGAGAGAAAGTATGCATATATGCTGGCATGGCTCCACTTTTTCTCCTTTGGGGACTCGTGGTCACACTTTATCAACATCAGCCTTGGGCATGTCGCCAAAGCACACACACTCACACACACACACACACACACTACAACCAAAACACTGGAGTGGCCTGTACAGCTTTTATGGGCCATGTGTGTTCAGTTAGAGTTATGTCTCTAAATGTACCGACTGTGCCTTAATCGTGCTCAATCTGGACTTACCCCGATTCATTAAGATGCGGTCATAAATTCATTCCACGTCTTTGTTTCATCAGACAGATAAGAAGAGCAGATTCTTTCTTTTTTTTAAATTCTAAACTCAGTGGGAGCCCAGAAGGGTTAAACATAGTTGCCCCATGTATGTGAAATAAAACCACTTGACTCAACAGCTACTCAACATGGATTTTCAGAGTATTTTAAAATGATGCCTTATTATTTACTCAACTTGTTTTTGAAATAGAGCTGATGATAAGTCACCAAAAACCACATTCACTCTAAATAATAGTAGTTTTGCTTTAATAACCCGAGTGTTTAGTTTAGGCTGCTACGTTACCGCAGTGGGAGATTAAAGGGTGAAATGATTCTTTTTGCAGAATATAGAAAGACAATGAAGCCTATAATCTGTTGAACAGAAACATTCATTATATAATAACTGATATTTTTCATATTGACTAGGAAGCCATGTGATTTTCTGATGTGAACTAGCTTTTAACTTGCACTAGTAGCTATGTTTTTCCCTTTTTTTTTTTGTGTATAAATCCTAAACTAACATTACTAGGTGCTGATTAACAGAAACTGATATTATAATATTGTGAAGCAAACTCATATGAATAACAAAAAGAATAGATAAACTAACAAATAAACCTTGAGTATCTACCATTTTTAGTTCTAATGAGCAAGGTTTTGCATTGTGAAACATAAAGAAGGAATGCATTATATTAGGTAGCAAACAGAAGTGTTCATGTGAGAATAAGGCCTTGTTGATTGCCATGTCAAAACGCATCATTTTGACGTTTTGGTTTCAGAAAGGTTTCGCATTTACATGGCAATGTTGTGAAAACGATGTCAGTTTACGTGGCAGTAAATTATGTAGTTAGCATGTAGGACCACTAGTGGGTGCTGTTGTTTGTTTTTTCTAATAAAATCACACGCACATATGCTATAAACATGAACAATGATTACGAGAACATGGACATCCGTATGGACAGATATAAAACTGCAAAGTCCCGGAAGATAAAGCTAAAACTAAAATGTCTTCAAAATGGTAACTGCAGAGGAAATAGTTGAAATACAACCAGCAGTTTGTGTTTAAATAGTAATGCACAGCAATCAAACCATCATTCATTGTACCCCTATTACTGCAGTTTAGTAACAAATTGCAGCCTCATATAGGTCATGCTGCCGGGTTGCTAAACTGCTCCCTGTTCACAAGAAGTCTTGTTTACTCTGCTGGTTTTCATGGATCCTATTTATACAGCAAACTTTTCCTAGAAATGCAGAGCTCTCGTAAAAACTCCCATTCCTGAAATTCACTGATCCTCAGCCGTGGAGCTCGGGTCATATAACACAATGTACACGACCCACACCCAAACACAGCAAGCTGCTTGAAGAACTCACAATATGCACATAGAGGCGGTTACCTATCTGCCAGAGGCCCATGTGAAACTGTTCATTGTTGTGCATGTTTGTTGCAACCATAAAGTGAAAACTTGGCTACAATATCACACATCTTTGCACACACACACACATATATATATATACACACATACACACACACACACACACACACACACACATATATATATACACACACACACACAGCTGAAGCACATGGGAAGCCCCCTCCCACTCATGCTCAACAGGAAGTGCTCCTCCCCTGGACTCCTATTGGTCGCGCTAATGGCCAATAAGACCAATATCCCAACTAGGAGTGGAGGTCTGGTTGTTGTCTTTTAGTATCTTATTTTTACTGTCCGTCTCTGTCTGCTCGTGTGTTTGACGGCCTCTTTTTCCCTTCCCTCTACATTTTTCCGAGGTTCTCTCTTCCTTCAGGCGTCGTCTTTCTGTTTGGTTTCTCGGTAACTTCCATTCAGTGTGACGGAGCAGAAGAACAGGAAAACGTTAAATGAAGTAAATATTGATAGAAAACAGTTGGCAAGAAGAAAGTGATGGTGTTTTTTTCCCTCACAGGCTCAACAGGAGCAGCATCTGCTCAGAAAAAAAAGATGGTAGCGGTCATTTTTTAATAAAAAATATAAGCCTGCAGAGAAAACTTAACACATGAAACTCATTTTGGTTTGTTTTAAGTATTTAAAGCTGGAGAGTCAAATTTTAATCAAGTCAAGTAATCTCGAAATAACCACAGCTCTATATTTTCCCTTTATTTAACAGTATAGAATTTTATACCTGCTGCAATATACAGTGAAAATACAATGGTTTTGTTGTTTTGTTTTTTTTCAACTAAGAAACAACCTGACATTGACCTTTTTTTAGGTTTAAAGTTGTCTTTGCAATTTCCAATGTTTGCAAGAAGGTTCCTGCAGGCTGAATTGGTAACTTTGGTTGAACAGTTTGAACATCAAACTTTCTTTTAAAACTATTTACTGTATGATGGATTTAAAAAATAAAGTTTTCTCAAGGTTTCTTTGTCTTTATATTTGATGCAATATTTACTGTATTTCATGTTTGAGGCTTTTACAAAGCATGGCTGGGTTGAATAACTTGAAAAGTTGTAGTAGCTTCAGCTCATAATTTTACGACGCTACACTATCACTGCATTTTTAACGCGTTTCTTGACACAGTAGGAAACCTTTTTTAAGCAAAAACGTCTCAATCAATCTGACTGTACTCTACCTGATCACGGCGGAAAAAGGGGCAACAAGCTCGCTTGTTAAAATCACAGGGTGGTTAGCAGCTAATGAGACAGATATTCCCCTCAGGTGTATTATATATTGTACCATCAGTGAACTCTGCCCCCACTCAATATACAGGTTAATTAGGATGCAATTTAATTAAATGAGTATACAATCATCAAGTCTTTTAGGTGTAAATGTTGGATTTTGTGTGGATCTCTGACTATCTTGACCATGCATACAAACTATCTGGCCCCAATGCCCCAATGCAGATTAATAAGAAAAGAAAACAACTGATACGGCATAAAGAAGTGATTTTAATCCAAACAAAGTGAGATGAACAAGTGATCCTCACACAATGTCCTCACTCAGTTGGATTACATTTTCGCTTGTCCCCACTTCGTCCTCAGTACAAGAACAGGCTCACTTATCCACACCCTTGCCATAGGTTTGCAACATAAGAGTCGCTGACTCGTGACCTTTGTTCCAGGTTGGAATACCATCCTGCCACGAGAAAAAAAAAAGATCTAAAACTAGTGAATGTGTGCATGTTTTCAATAAAATAAGCCCCAGACTACATAATGTGAGGATGGTACTTGGCCTAACATTGGGAGACATGTGCTTCCTTGATTATAGGGGCCAATGAGTAAATGAGCACATTCCGATACTTATGCATTACCGTCTGTCTCACTAATAAGCACCTTCCCTGCTGTCATTTATGGCACCACTGAGTCAACCCACATGTCATTTTAACACACCGGACGCAACCTCCTGGTACTTTTTCAAACCTTTCCTTCATGTTGTTTTTTTTTTTTTTTTTTTTTTCCTTGTCCTACTCTCCGTCACAGAAATCATCCTGTGTTCCTGGCTTCACTTAGATTTTGTTTTAACAAACAGGAATGCATAAGTATTACTGAAGCCTTGTTTTCTTAAAGATGAGCTGATTCATGGAGATGCTTAGTTTAAGTATTACAACCAGGTCTCTGAAGTTTGTTCCCTTCAGTTTATTCTGCTATGACAAATTGAACTTGTACTACTTGAATTATCCACCTTTAATTAACAAAAATATTGCTGATTGAAGTTATTGGGCAACTTTTTAAGAAAAAATGGAATCATAAGTGGGTTTCAGCACCCACAGCAGATCCATTCCAGAGGACAAAGTCACTTCAAAAAGCATAGAAATTATACAAAAAAAAAAATTACCTTTATTCTCTCAATAAAATTATCTACTGTTTTCAATGTCTTCACAATAAATCTCACTGATCTAATCAAAGTAGTATCCACAACAGCTTATTGAGACCCGATCCGAGAGATTAGTGATTCGTCTGGCGTCCTTACTGATACCGATTTTGCCTTCAAAGCCATAGATGAGCTAAACTGCTGTAGAAATCATGCCGCCTTTGATGTGACATGCTATAGGCGCCATTGTCCTGGAGAAAACGATCTTTCCACAGATTTAGACACAAAACTTGTCCAGGTTTTGTGAAAAGAACATTCATTAAATCTAGCATTTTTCTCAACATTATTAAATATTTTCTCATTAAAACATGTATAATTTTTGTTTATTATTTATTATGCTCTCATTTTACTGGAATTCCTGCAGTGCACAATCCAGTGTGGGAGGGAATAAAAGGACCAGCGGGACTGTTAGGGGACACCTGATCCAACACCTGTCACATTCATGTCTGAACACCTTTAATCTTTGCAGCATTCAGACTTCAATCGAACTGCAAAGTAGAACAAGTGCTGGTTTTTGACTCCTGAGGAGGTCGACATGCTTAGATAGAACCTTATACGTTCCATTTACAAAATGCAACACTTTGATGAACTTTTAAGATTTGAACATGATGAAATTATCATGTTTGCATAAGTGAGGGAAGAAGTTTTTCACTGTTTTACAAAAAATGTTTTTAAGTGTAAAGGTAAAACTCTTGTTGTATTTCAGGTGTCTCTTTATACAACAATGGTGCTTGGAGCCAACGAAAATCCATGTTTTTGAAAACGTCTCCCAAGGTGTAACTTTCCATCTTTGTGCATCAGTAATCTAGGATCAGTTGACTTGATGCATTTCACACCATAACTACACAGAGTAACAGATTTACATATATATTAGGTATCCAGCTGGTTTCTACTGGCTTCCAAACAATAAAGTTTCTCTTTGAGGGAATAACAACTGTTAAAATATAAATAAAAAATCCAGTTCAGTGGGAAAAAAGCTGCAACATTAAACACATATTTGAAAAATTTTTCCTTTCTTTTATGTGATCATGTACAAAATTCATATTTTAGTAAATATTCATGAATAAAATCCATTGGTGAGTGCCACACGTTATTTTTACATTTTTCCCTCCCCCCCAAAAAAAGACTTTTTAACTTTTCTCATCTCACTATAAAAACAAAATATTTATAAAATCTCAGCTTATAATTATGATAATTATAGTTTATACAAAACAAATGATCAGGAAAAATGTTTTAATGAGAGCAAATGTGTTCTTCATATTGAAATAAACTTTTTAAATGCTTTCCTATTGTGTATTTTCAATATTTTATGTGGTTGCACTTTCACAGTTTTTACAACAAACAGAAATGTGCTTCCTTTAAAGAGTGGAATGAACTGCAGGGATTTTTCTCAAGCCATCTTTGTGTATTTAATCCAGCAGTGAAAAGTCTGCTTGTAGTCACTACAGCCTACTTTTTTTGGTTGTTGGTCGGTGTTTCTGGCAGTCACAGTGTGGTTATGGTTCGGAACAGAGGAAGTCCACAGTGACTTGAGACACGCTGTACAAATTTATATCAAGCCAAAAACCATGATCTTACCCTGAGCTGGCCAAAGCTGCTGTTGCTCAAACCTCACCGCAGATTGGATGCAAACTCCAGACTCTGGTGTGATCTGCTCACCACTGTGAAATGCTGAAATGTGGCACCTTGTTCGCAGATTCGAGGAATTTTGGATACTAAATCGACTTTTCTTTTTCAACTATGATTCAGGATAATTGTGTAATGCCAATGAAATAGGTTTTATACAGGAAAAAAAAAAAACAAGTCAGGAGAAGACATTTTAAAACTTGTTTAGACTGAAAGTTTGTGTTTTTGCACCGGGGTGTTAAACTAGTCTGAGAGCCTCATATAACACAGTTAGAGCTCAATTCGGAAAATAAATGGTAAAATAATAATATGAAATCCTGTAACTACTAACAAAAACGTTTTCCTCAGTTGTAATAAACTGACAACAAGCTCTATTATCAGCAAACTCAAGTTTCCTGATAAAAAAAAAGTGCAATCTCAAATCCATCCTGTCAAAGAGTTTCTTTTCTGGCTGATATTAAAAAACTGCAATTCCAAAATCAGCTTATATGGAAACTAATGTTATTTAAGCATCAATGACTCACTCAGTTACCATGCTGTTTGTTAGATCTCTAATCTTTATGAAATAGTGCAACTCCTAGTGGGAAAACTAGGAACAGCACATACTTTTATGGAAGACTAATCCTGTGTGCTGATTTTGGCTTGTGGGACTCAGTCCAGTGTTTTAGCTCCATGTTGAGGTTAAATTATCAATAGGGACACAGTAGCGCACTTTCAACATCATAAGATTAGTCCTTGTTCACAGTTTAGGTATTTTCTATGTGGATATTCTCCCTGCACAAGCTCAGCTTTTCTCTTGATACTTCAGTTTCCTCCCAGAGTCCACAAAACAAGCATTTGTCATCTGTATTTGTCCATACTTGGCTGTAATGAGCAACAGTGGAACTACTATTTGAAGATTTAGGATGATATGAGAAAAAAGAGTAGTTTCTGATGTATTTCAATTTGTAATTCTCAAAAATGGTAAAGTTTGACAAAGAAGCGTATCCAGTGAAATGAAAAAGAAACGTTTCTTAAACTTAATATCTGGCTGTAACATGGAGAAATAGCCACTCAAACCAATAATGTTTAGTTATTATTTTAGGCAGTACAAGCATGAAAGAGAAAAAATAATGTGAACTGAACATATTGCAAAAATCTAATGTTTTTTGTTTTTTCTTAAGGCACCCGGACCTCTAATGTCATGTGAAGGTCTTGATGGTCTCTAGGAGTGTGTATATGTGTGTATGAGAGTGCAATAGTTTGAAACAGCGTCCATAAACACCTCATTCTCCTCTGACGTCAGTCACTCAGCAACAATCTGTTGTGTAACAAGTTGATTTATTTGGCTCACTGTTAATGGATGAACCGTAATGCCAAAAAACCTTTGAGGGAAATGTTGGCGAGGTGTGTGTGTGTGTGTGTGTGTGTGTGTGTGTGTGTGTGTGTGTGTGTGTGTGTGTGTGTGTGTGCTACAGAGGTATTGGTATGTAACACATGCCACTCGTGTGTGTGTTCGCAAACCCCCTGCATGCTGCCATAGCAACGCGGCGAACACACATGTAAACAGGAGGGTTCAGTGTTGAGGAGCGGGAACGGCAGGTATGTCGAGGCAGAGTTACCTCACAGAGTAAAAACCCCGCTGCTCACTTGTTTCACACAGATCGACAATGTGTCAATAGGCAATAAAAGGTTAGGACAAACATCTATGTGGGTGTACTTGTGATGTTCTATTACACACAACAAAGATATTTGCACTGCTGTTCAGGTCAATACAATGACGGTACAGTTTGTACCGCTTTTAGTGTTGTTTATTACCAAATAATGCATGAAAAAACTCGGATAGAGATACTGACAAGTACAATTTCACACACAGAGACAAGATTTGTAGTCAGGAAGAGACCATGCTTTTCATCAGTGTTGTACAAGTTATTGAAAATCATAAACTGATTAAATTACGAGTCTGATGGCTGGTTAACTCATCAGGTTCAGGTGAAGTTACATCACGTTATTTGGAGATGCTCTTTAATCTGAATTTAATTGGTTATTTAACGCCAACTACAATAATTTGAAGCAGAAACAAAACAGCTGAGATAAACTGCAGACCTGCAGGGAGGAATGATGATGATAAAACTAATGAAAAGTAATACAAATACAGTTCTTCATGTAAACAACTGTCGTAAGTATTGGTCATGGTTTTCTATTCTATTCTATTCTATTCTATTCTATTCTATTCTATTCTATTCTATTCTATTCGAGTCAATTAGATTCTATTCTGTTCTATTCTATTCTCCGCTCACGTTTACACAAGCTTTCTTCAAATAGATCCTAATTTTTGTTGCCGTCTTTGTTGATTTCACTGGTTGTACATGAGCTACACTGCACAACACTGCCCCTGTTGGTCAGGAGTGGTATTACTCTGTTTGCAAACTCCCTGGAAACATGACAAATTACGCTAAAGTTGGCGGAGTCGCCATCCATATTCAGCAACAAGCCTATCTGGGCCTATAGCGGCTAATAGTAGACGATAACCGTTCATCATGTTATTATTGAGGCTAATGGATATGAGGATGAAACGGAAGAAAACGTGATTTTAGAACAAAGGATGGGAAGTTTTAGGTAAAAAATGGACATGGAATTATCGATAAGAGCATGAGTGTGTGTAAAATATTCTCAAGGAACCTTCACCAAATCTGGTTTTATCACACATACATGACGATATTAATAGTATGGAATATGTAATTGTATTTATCAATTCATTCATCTACCAAAATCAATAATAATGTTGGTTTTATGTGAAAAACTGAATGCAATTGAATTATGATTCACTGATTAAAACTTCTTTTATTATTTTTTAGTTGTACCTTGCTCTTGAAATTTATTTAAGCCTGCTTCAAAATAACTGTCTCTTTCTCCAATCAGTGTTTTGTTTCTTTCTAGTGCTCATCCTTCTTCCTTAAGATAACACACACTCTTTAAATTAACATTTTTCCCTTTGTTAGGTAGTTTCCTGCAGCTAACATGGGAGGATTTACAGTCTGGGGATTTTTTTTCTATTTATCCCTATAAGTAACGCCGGCCCCTGTAATGTGTTTAAACAGAGTTATACCTCCACAATGTGTAATTACTGTGAGGAAATACACTTGTACGTTGTGCACAATGGAGCATAAAATTGACCTGCTCGCTCTTTCGCATGATTTGTAGAGTTGTAAAAAATATACTACTCATTGTTTAGTGTTTGCTTGAGGTTATTACAGGGAGGGCTGGTTTGAAAAGTGTAGGGTATAGACGTCAGACTTTTTGTGAGCGTAAACCTTCAATTCCAAGAATTCTGTCTCATAAGTGTGCAACATGTCATGAAAGGCTTTCAGTACAAAAAAAAGAAGAAAATGTCAATTAGCAGATAAAGAAATGAGGTAAATCTTTTAAATAACTGTCATCAGAAAGACCCAGTTATCATGTTGAAACGATAAAACACTTTGCAAACACATTTCAGGGGGTCATGGGTCAGCAGCAAATTGCGCAAGAGGTCTTCGGGGAGCAGATGTTTGCTACCGTGGGAGCTCTCAGACCCTCCATTTAGAGGAATGCTGTCTTCAAACATGGTGCCACCTCACTGCTGCTGTAGCATGCAGTTTTAAAACGTTGGTGCTCCGCGAAACAATGTGCGGACTGTTTTCTATAATGAGCGATTCCTTTGCGCAACTGATATTTTAGCAGTTGTCTTCACAGCAATGCTGCCGGGCTGCATTCTGCCTCCGTCACAAAGGAACAATGTTAAAAGTTAAACATTCATGCTAGAGTTTTAAGGGTCTGCAGAGTCTCTTTTTTTAACATTTGAGAGGAAAGCAAGAGGTTTTTTTTTTTTTTTAATTAAAACATTT
>OMNM01030705.1:27169-56189 GCA_900302745.1 Parablennius parvicornis
GCTGGTTGTGAAAAAAAAAAAAAAAAAAAAAATCACGACATTATAGCATTATATGTGAATTACATGAACTTTTTGGGTCAACTCATTCTTTCGTAAGTGTTTATGAAGGCAGCCTATGTGGCGACCTGCAGGGGTTTAAACACTAATGGCAGAGCGACTGAATGGAACGCAAACTTTAGGGGGTGTGTTCCAATCTTTTTTGTTCGAATGGGGCAGACATGGAAAAGTCAATCTTGTGCAGAGGCCACATACATTTAATGTCAGCTGGGCCACTCTATTAAAATAATAACATGATAACCTATAAAAAATAATGACAGCTTTAACAATTTCCTCGACCAGTGGCCTGCGAGTTTGGGGGCTCTTTGCAGTATCTACTACGTTGGCTTTAACCCTCCACATCTGCTCCAACTGTTTCTTCAACTCTTTGTACTTGCCAACCTTTTTGTGTTCTTTTGTTCTGATTTTGGGCAAACGTGAAAACAAGTAGAGAATACAAAATACTTCTTTTTAATTTTTTTTTTTTTTTTTACATTTTTTTGGGTAGGTGGTTGTTCCTTTTGTGTCATTTTCTTTTATTGCCTTAGTGATTCATATGTTATAATAGATTATTATGTAAACAATTAAATTCCCTTCAATCCTGAAATTCATTTTGCCACAGTGATTCTACTTTGACTAATCCTGGCAAAAGCTTGATTTCTGCAGCCTTTAGTGTTTCCAGGGACTCGACCTTGCAGCTTCCACTGATCGGTGAAAACATTGCCAAACTAGCCGCAGGCGATTGAACAGCATAAAACTGTATCTGAGATCCTCAATGACATCCTGCTTCTGACTAATTTACCGGAATGCAAATCTTTGAGCAGCGTGCCCCCTGTGTGTGACATACGTTGGCAGGAGTACAAAGAGTCTAAAGCATCAAAAAACCGCACCGAAGTTGTTGGAATTAATGGAAACCCAGTCATCCAAGCCTGGGATTACACAACAAGTCATCACAGTTCTCGTGGTTTTGGAGTAATTACAATTCGTCGAATCCGAATATCAATTCGACACAATATGATGTTGACGTGCTGTCAGACCAGAGTATCCAAAGCAAACAAGGTGACTGTGGGAGGCAGGACGGATGAGTGTATAGTGTAAATACCTGCAACTTAAAAACACTCTGGAGTTGCGCCTCGGGGGATGAGGGCGTGAACAGGTGTATCAAAAACAAATGGAACGCTTCCAAGATATGAAAGTGACACTTTCTTTTGTCGTGTCACTCTCTCTGAACTGTGTTTTTCCACGGATGTTCAGAGTTGAATCTTCTCTCAGGCCGACATGCTCTCAGGCCCTCGAACCACGTGTGACGGTGCAGGGCATTCCTCCCAGAGGTTTCCTGGTTTTAATGGCTCGCCCTTCATCGCCGTCCCCCCCAGCACACACTTCCTTCCTCTGTGTGCAAGTGCTTGTGGGCATGTCCATTTCCTGAGTTCCACGAAAGCGGCTTTTTATTGTGCCGAGGCTGCAACACGTGAGTCAAATGAAGAGACAGACCGACTTAAATGCGGACTGAGATCAGTGAAATGCACCAAAAACAAAATCTATCAAAACTAAAACACTTTCACTTCCACGTTATTGTTAACCTTATTTATTGTTGATTCATTCCACAAAGGCAAAATATAATGATGTTTTGTTCACAAATTTAGAATAGATATCCAGCGAATGTGAGTTATTTTAGCAATGAAAGTGATTTTGATCTTCTGAGCAGATGTGTGTGACCACAAAGTTGCAAATAACACAGCACCACTCAGGGTGGTGATGTTGTTGTCTTTTGTCATGCTAACCAGTGATTCATGCTATTAGTCTGATAAACACTTGAACGTCCACTCCCTTGCTGCGCAAATCCTAAAATATTAGTCGGTTTTATGAGACTGCTTAACTGTCGTAAAGCTGCCTGACACTGGTTGCAGCTACAGAGCACGTTTAGGCTTTGCTAGTCTCGACTTTTATCCAGACAATTAAAACAAATAGGATAAAAACACTCCACTGGAGAATTGAACCTTCTATTCATATGGATTTCGATCTGCACAGAAGTCACACTTGGACCAATTTGCCATAATTTACCTTGAGGTGTTGTAACGGCCAAAGAAGATAATGCAGCATGTCATAACAACAATAGCTTCATAAAATATGAATAAACCCATATTTTCTTTGCCTGAATACGTGGTTGTAGAAGGTCCCTGTTTTCTTATTATCTTCCTTTTGCAGACAAGTTGTCTAAATCAATATTATTGAACATTCAACAAAGTAATTAGTTCTTCAGACTGCTGAAAACTTCCTAAAGAGTAATTATCAAAGTTCCCAGTTGCATGAACGTAGCATTAATCCCACTAAGACTGAAGTCAGGTATGAATTGTTCAAACTATTGCTTTAAGTGCAAAGCAACTATAAGAATTTTTTCAGTGACAGATCCCTTCAACTTCAAAGAAAGTATTTCATTTTAAAAAGTCACTCACGGACAGATGGAGGTACTCACTAAGCCTCCTGTCTTTAATCCTGCCGAGTGTATTCCTTCACCCTACAGCCATTCCACTCTATAGATAACCGTAAATAAAAAGGCTTGTCAAACACAGATTTAGTCAGTGATACACACAATATGAATGACTTAAGTTACGACTCCAGCAGGGCGCGCCGGGGAGGCCGAAGAGTAGATTTATGTCCCTGCCCACGTTTTATTTACTCAAGATGTGACATGTGGAAATCTACTGAGACCATAATTAAAAGTGTCGCCCGAGCAAGCGGCTGCCTGTCGAACCAGTCGGACGTGAGCAGGCAGCAACGTCCTGCTCTCTTGTTTACATGCACCTGTTAAGCCGTTTGACTTCGGCGTATTTCTGGCCACCCTAAAAAAAACACAACTTAACGATAATCTGTGTGAAAAAGATGCAAAAGGTGTCCGAGGTAAACAGATAGGAACAAAGGGACAGTTTCCCCCGGAGAATAGCCACAGGAGGCGAAGAGTAAACTGCAGAGTTGAGCAAGAATATTTACATAAACACTTTTGTAAACACATTTCTTCCTTTAAAAATCATATTTCTCTGATTGCAAAACTCTTCATTTGCATCATACAGATATGTTACTTTATTGTAATACATTCATTGCCTTCCTCAAATGATCAGCACAGATGTTATTAAATCAAGAAGTATTTGGTGTAATTTCCGATAATCACAAGTCTCTCATGTGCTCCTACTTCTCCGTAATAACATATTTAATCATCATGATGGCAATTTTAAACTCTGGGTAATGTCTTGTTCTCATGTAGTTCGAAGCTTTGAACCGTGATAAGAGCAAAAAGACGTAGATAGGAAGATTGTGTATACTGCTCTTGTCAGTGTTGAAAATGTTCCTTAATTAGTTCCTAGGACAGTCAGAAGATCTTTTGTGACATTTGAAGGCTTTTTGTACAACTCTAATCCAGTTGCTTTGTTATAACCTGTGTGGTTTTGTTGATCAAATCATTTATGTAATTCTCCGGCCTTCATTAATTACGTGACCCCTGATCTTATTATTATAAGTCAGATATTATTGCGTTGGTCTGCATAGAAAATGAATAGAAAACAGGCCTATTTTCTTGGAATCAGACATGGTACGACCCTACATGCAACAGCTCTGTGCTGTTTGTCATCATTCATTCTTGCGTTTTTTTTCCTCCAAAAAAAACAAGAGATTTACGACTTTTTGTCCAAGCAAACTTAATACATGTTTTGTTTTTTTTTTTTGTACAGAAGAAGTACAAGTTTCAGAAGTTGATTTTGAAGGATGTTCCTGAACAAGCATCACACACACAGCTGGACACAAAGTGAGCGTACAGCAGTAAAAGTTCAGTAAACGTCGACGTGGGCATGCATCTACTGCCTCCCTGGAAGCTCATAAATATGATGTATAGATATTTGTTGAGCGCCGGCTTATGCAGACAGAAAACGTGAGAAACAGTTTCATGTTTCGTCACTGGGGAGAGGTCAAACTGCAACACCCCAGAGTGGCTCCAGGAGTTTACAGGGAAAACTATTATTGGCATTGTATAGTTTTATTTACTGGTGATTGGGTTTCTTTGACAACTTAATGTGCGACTTCTTTAACAGCTAACAGCCGAAACCTGACAACAAGTTGGTAGTTGCAGTAATTGCACGTTGACTACTACTGAAAACAGTGTTTGCGCCTCCTCAACTATGAAAATCCTTGCCATATTTTCTGGAAAAACACTAAAAAAATACATTGATTCACCGGGTTCATCCAATATAGGATTATAGGAAGCTGGATTTGATGCCAGCTGAATACGGAAGGAGTACCTGAAAAGGTCAAACATCCATTGCAGGACAAACAGAGAGAGACAGACAAACACTCACAATCACACCAACAAGGAATTTAGAGTCACTGTTAACCTCAGGCCCCATTGACACGATAACGAATACCGGTGTATCTGAAAATATTTTTTTATTTTTGGGGGGTCCGTTTACACAATACAGGTGTGCGGATCCACTGTATCCATGAATTAAAAAATGTTTTTCTTAAGATGGAATGAATCTTTCACGGTCGCAATTTAACAAAGTGCTGCGCATGGAGGCCGTTGGGCCTGAAGGGTTAAAACGTTCCGTCACCATCACATGGAGAACAGTTAATAACAGAGTGGCTTTGTTTCACATTTAGCGTGATCTCATTGTGTCGACTTCAACAATAGTCCCACGAGCACCGCAGGCACCGTGCAGACAGGATGAGGTAAGACAGGGCCCTCACGCCTCGCACTTATTCACTCTTTCCCTGAATCCATACCACCGTCTTTTTTTTTTCCTGAAAAATCACTCGTGACCTCGCACAGATATATTATACCTCTGTATTCAACAATTAACCGTACACTCACAAACAAAAGCCTCAAATTGTACTATTACGTTACAGCAGTGCCTCAAACTGTCAGTGTTCATACAGTAGATCCATTGTGTCCATTCAAACTGTATTACTAGATTATCCTTGAATGATATTGATTTAAATCGATCAAATGCTTCCTGGAAAAATCCAACTCTGTTCCAAATATATTAACAGAGGCTGCATGGATTCTTCTTTTGTCAGGTTTGGTGTGAGTTTAGTCTGATGCATGGCTTCTTTCCCACGCAACACTTTACTTTAGGAGGGAAACTAAAGCTAGACCCCTGTTCAATCTATGTTTACCTTTCGTTCGCCCCACAATTAGCATCCCGCCACGGTGGTTATCAGCTACGTAGTGACAGGTTTCATAAAAAAACACGCCGTCTTACTCTGTTGTAGTCTGATCAAATTTTTTCCTTCCCTCTTGCTTCCTAAATGCCAGACAACGTCTCCCCCTCTGTCCCTCCACCCTCTCCTTTCCTGTGTTTTCTATCATTTCTAGGAACTTCTCAGTGAGAGCGTCAGCTTTTTCTTCCTCCCTCTTTAGACACTGAGCATGCTTGAGTCTATTTTTACATAAAGTCTTTAACAACATGTGTTCGGCTTCGATCTCCGCGGGATTCAGTTTTGAACAACTCGCACCACTGTCGTCAAATATAAGTAGATTATATGTTCAACTGGTAAGCAAACACGCAATTTTTTGATAATGAATCCATCTTTATGAAAAGATTTAAATGGCAACACGACTTTTTATGAGATGGGTGTATACGCAGAGCGACGTGGATTTTATATGTCTGGAGTGTTTATGATTTATGTGTGTGTGATAGAGTCCCGGTGAGCGGTTCCTGTTTTAACTTGGCAAACACGACTGGAACAAGTTGATGAAAAGTGTGGCCTGAAAGCAACTGCCCCTGATTTATTTCAAACAGCAAGTTTCGACTATACTCTAATCTTCATGAAGAGAGTGGACTGGATCAAAAACACAAAATATTTTTAATCCTGCACTAAAAAGGGTAGACTTTTGTGGGTGAAATGGGAATTCCCGAGCCTTACGTCTGCTGTGTTTCACTGTGACAATATAATTGTGGGTATAAGTGTGTAACGGAGAGGACTGGTTCGTGTGTGTGATCATTTAATTGTTTATATCTGGTCGGATCTGAAGCTTCATCTGGTATCACTCATCCATTCTTTTATTTGCACATACACTCTCTTTAAACTCTGTAAAGTCCTTTATCACATTTTTTGGAGGGGGGATCCACACGTAAACACACACACGCACGCACAAATTGGACACAACTCCTACAAAGCTGTTTCAGATTTAGACGGAGTCAGCTGTCATTTCCCCCACTAAAATGAAAAGAAAACACAAAATCCCCCCCTGGACGGAGAAGAGAAAAGAGAGACAGTGAAACGGAAATAGGAATGAAGAGAGAGAGGAAACCAAAGTGTGTGGAGTAGAAAAAGAAGCAGGAGCATTTATAAAGTGTTATAGAAGATGGATCTATGGAATGAGTCAAAGCAGAGAAGTGAGTTATATCGAGTTATTTGTTAACTTTTCAGCCCCATTCTGTCATCTCTTATAAGATTTGGCATGCAAATGTCTCGATAACTCCTTGACTGTTTGTTAAAAAACTCAAAGAGCTACTCATGCATTGTGAACACATAATTGTGATGTGTAAAACATTTGTAACATGAGAGTAAAGAATACACTGTAATATTGAAGTGCAAACATTTTTTTAATACTCTACATCAAAATGAATCAAGGCCGAATTGTTTTTTTTCACATTGGCCTGTTTTTTTTTGCAGCTGGATGACAGAAGAACAGACGAATGAGTGAAAAAGTCAACGGTCAGATTCTCAGACTCGCAGTTTAAATCTAGTTTTGGAAAATAATCTCGAAATCTCCTTCCCACCAGTGCAATGACTTTGAGTAAAGTATGTAAATGTGTGAAAAATCTGGGTCAACCTCAGGAGGAATTGATCCAAAACTAGAACAATTAAGGTCCTTATTTGTAATTCTAAGTTTCCTAATAGAGATTGCTGGAGAACAGTACATGAAGATACAGTTTCCAGACATTCTGAAGTCTGCAAGAACAAACACAAAAAAGATGTGGTGTATATATAACCCGTTATAAATAGGATATAATTTCTGCACGTAGCAAAGTGTTTTATGGCGAGGTTTCAACTATTTTCTAGAGCTCTTGTAAAAAGTTGAGCTTTGTGAAACTACTACTTCCACGATGAGTACGTGGCCCCGGAATGCATACAGTCCATAAACCTTCGTGAAGAAAAAGTCCTTCAAGCACTATGCATGAAATCAAAACAGCTCAGCTTTTACAGTATATTTCTATGATAATAGTTAAATTATAACACATTATTGGAGAATAGAGTTAAAAACAATAACAAGCAGATGTTTCCTGATATGAAAGCAAAACAAAAACCCTGAAATATATCCACATACAACTTTAAAAAAAGTTTTAGCTTACAAACAGTCACGATATTACACATCAATGACACACGAGTCGTTACACAACAACAATCACTTAAACGTCTTGTGTCATTTAAAGACGAGGGTGTCAGATGAAAGTTCCCAGAATCCCCCACGCACACACACTTTCTCGTACGTCACACCTACACTCAGAATGTGGCATTTGCCTCGTAGGGGCCACGAAGAGGCTACACACATGCACGTACATGCAAACACACACACACACACACACACGCACACACACACTCGCAGCGATGTATTTTTGGGGGGTTGACAGAAGTCAGAGGGACACGAGAGAGATGGCGGCTGCACAGGGACAATCAAAAAACCACGTGGGTAAACAGAGAAACATACAGTTGATCGTCCAGTCAAGTACAGTTGATGCTGTTATTATTATTATTAGTTTAATCACGGGGATTAAGACATCTATCACTGTTGTTGATGTTGGCTGTGAGCGACATGCGAGACGTGTAGCCTACTGGCGAACTCACAGCACGGCCCGTCCAGACTTGTACATATCTAAGAGGCTACCTTACACGCCTCCAAATTACAAATGTTACGCTTATGAGATGCAATTTCCACTTTCATTGTTGACTTTAGGGCTTGAGGACATTTAAAGGAATACTTTATTTATAATTATAAGTTAGAAACAATTAGATTTGCAGTTACAGTTAAGGTCACACAGTGATATTAGTGGTTTGCACTCTTGCCTCACAGTGTGTTTATCCACAGTTCGAGTCTGGGTTGGGGTGATGGAGAATAGTTGTGTATGCTCATGTTAAGAAAAAAATACATTAGCACTCTCATGTTGTGGTTTCACCTTACCGTATTCGTATACACACAATGTGTATATTGTGTATAAAGACCATACTAAGAAAAGCTCTTCAATAGCAATAACCAATATAGCAATAACTACTTCACATTATCTCAGCAGTGTTGTTATTAATCAAATAGTAAACATCAAACCAATCTTGCAAAATAATACTAAGATGCTAAAACTTGGGCCGCCAACCTCTCAGTCTTTGAACATGATTGACATGCTTGGAGAGGCCGTGAGATTCCTCCTAATTCTGTAGCGGCGCTCCACGCCCTGCTGCCGTGCTCTATACATAGAGAGTTTCAGAGGTGTAAAGCCCTTGCACCATAGAAATAGATCCATCGTGACAGCTTCACACAGACGCTGAGCGGAAACCTCATGAATCCAATCTCAGCAAATTATACGCTTCCCTTCGAATTTGGTTTGAAGCAGATTTTTTTTTCTGGATCTTGAGGATAGAAATATTATAAACTGCAAGTCCCATGTGACAACTTGGAAGTATAACAACTTCATGTTACAGTAACTCTAATAAATCTAGTCAATATTTGAGGATAAACAACACATTCTGGTGTGTTCAAACCATGTGGCAGAACATCTTTTAGAAACTAATTTCCATATTTACAATCAGAAAACTTCACAACATTATTATGCCACTAAGAGGAAAGTCTGGCTGCAATATTTGCAAGTAAATACCCTAAAAGCACCTCATCAACTCTCACCACGACCACACTGGAGCCGATTTAAAATAGTCCATTGAACCCCGTCTAATTATATAGTGGAACATGGAATACTTCTTTTCACGCCATTTCTGTAACATATACACTGCAGCACCTGCTACGCGTCAGAATGAAAGTATTCCTGCAAAAACGAGACCCTCATCTGGCTGCTAAAACAACACCGCAAGTGCATCTGATGATAGAATCAATCATTTGCTTACAATCAACAAGCAGGCAACGACGTGCAGGACGTGCATCGTGCTGCGGGAGTGATTCCCCGAAGGCACACACTTTCCTACACACTGACATATGTGCACGTACACATTGCCACTCTTGCTTCCTCTCTTCTGTCAATCACACGTAGAATTTGTCAACGTGTAATTACGCCACTTGGGGTGGAAGTGAATAGTTGTGGCGATGACTTGGCATCCCTGTCTAAACATTACCATTCTGAGCCACACGATATGGCTGTTACTGTGTTAGCTCGGCGGCAGATTGTGGCCAAATGGCACTGTAGAGGGTCTCGGCTTATCTGTGCTTAAGACGGCGAGGCTTTTTTCTTCAGGCCGCCATCGTTGGTGCATTGCTGACGGTCCAAGTTGGCTGCTTTAATTCTTGATAATCGCTGCTAAAACATACTTGATATCAGACTCAGCTACTGTAGCAGCTATTAACTAAGTTTTGTTGAACAGAATGATGGCATGAATGATGGAATGATGTCTTTAAAAACACATAACATTTTTATATTTTCTATTGTTTCGCAATGCAACTTGTTTTTTGACTCAGGTTGCACATACACCTCAAGAGCCACATATGTAAAAAGAAAACTTAAAGAAGTCCTATTATCCAGCTTTTTCAAAGTCTATTGCCTCAAATCCAGCTTTTCCTTGACTTCCTTCCATTTGAATATTGGATCATAGAAGCTGCATTCAGAATCTGCTGTGTCTGTGTGAGCTGGACTGGCTCCGCCCACACATGCCCATTTTGGGAAAAGGAGGAAGTACTTTCTCTCATGGCACCATGTGCCAGAGCAGAGCTGCCTAATTGTGGGAGGAGTCAAAGGGAGGGCCAACCTTGATTGGGATTGGCTAAACCGACGATTACGCTATATAGGGTTTGATTTCTGATTGGCTCGTTGGAACAACACACTTTTTAAAAACTGAAACAAGCCAGTGAGAGAGATGACAGACTTTCTTAATTTCTGGGAAATCATTCCATGTATGGGGACGATTATTACTTTTGGAAAACAATTATTAAGTGAATTTTACACAATATGATCCTTTAAATAAACGAAAAGTCCTATTCCCTCTTCATTTTCATGCAGAGGTACATTGCACAAAATTTATCTGGATTCGGCTTGACAAAATCTGTTAAAACATTATTATTAGTTGCTTCATGGAATGCACGGTTCCCTGCATCCTTCAACACGTTTCCATAAAGACACGCACAATATGGCTTTGGTGCTAATGCTACCTTTCTAATGAAGTAGCTGTGTTGTGTGTTGTGTGTAATCCTGCCTCAAACAGAGAAACCCAAGGTACCTAACTACAAACAGCAGAAAGCCAAATGTTTTACATCCATTTTAGAATTTTAAAGTGGCTTTCTGTTGCATGTGTGTCAAATAGAAGCTTTGTATGGATAGTTCATTAACTCAATGTTAACGTTGCAACAGGGACACACGATTTACATATCTTTGAAGTTCCATCTACATATTGTATTCATGCAAATGTGAAGGTTGTACAAGACAAAGCACCTGGCAAAAATGTAAAAAATGACATTATTAAATATGCAAGCAGATGTTAAGCTTCGGGTCAACTTCATCCACAGCCACTCGGAGACCACAAGTAGCTGCGTACAGTAAATATACACATTTCTATCTGTAGGTGCTGTTGACTTTACAATCGACAAGTACATGTAGACTGACCCATTTCACTTTAATCTGTCACCATGACACACACACACACACACACACACACACACACACTTAACAAGTCTTGAGTAATGGCACTTTGTTCACTGGGGACTGTGCAGCTAAATATACCAGTAACAGATAGTCCTGCGACTTGATGGGCAGGGACACTGTTGCCTCTGAAACAGATTCACAAGATGAATAGCAACGGAAATGTATGTGTGTGAATCTAGGAGTGTGTGTGTGTGTGTGTGTGGAGGCGATGTGTATAGCTGTAGTGAGAAAGTAGTGTGAAACTTTTCATACAACCAAACCAAAGAAAATCATTGACAAACTTAACAAAATGCCTTGAAAATGAGAGTGAACGCCTGTTTATATAAACAACTCCTCAGGTCTCCAACCCTGTGCTGACCTCCTTTTCCTTGGCTTCAGCGAATCCTCCTAGCTTTAACCCATAACTACATGAGAGGACGTTATTAGCCTTTGCACCCAGGCCCTAATTGATATTTGATGGATGTCGTGATCGTATCTTGCTCTCAGAATAGACGAAAGACACCGAGCCGAACCCGGAGAGCCTCGGAGGAGCCCTGTGATCCTCAGCTCTCACGTAGACAGAACATACCACAGCTGGGTGGCGAGGCGGAGATGGGAGCAGTGATTCAGGGTAACAGCTAGACCCGGAATGAGAGAGATTGAAGATGAAAGAGCAAGGGGAAAAGAAGCTGAGAAAGAAAGGAAACGGAGGGAAGAGGCAGGAGAGGTCACGACTAAACAAAAAAAATCGTCCTCCACCATTCAACACTGTTCCTCCCTTCTGTTCCCCTTTAACCGGTCCTCTTTCAGTGCATGTCCTCAACTGACCTCACCCATTCTGCCATTTTGTTCCACACGGATTTCTCGTATTTTTTGGAGGCACTAACCTGCAGAGGGCCGCCGGCCGGCATGGTGGATCTCAGCGATGTCAGGTCGATGTCTCGGCCCTGCTCTCCTCGCTCCGTCTTCCCCATTCCCTGCATAATAAGGCTCGTAGCAAACAGGCAACCAAATGCGCCCACACACTCGCAGCGGCGAAAATGCTAATGCGAGGATGGCAGAGGTCGTTGTGAAAGGAAACTACCCTGAACGCCGGGCACCAAGCACCAGGCAAGGCCAGGGAGGACAACGAAGGGACAAACAAACGGCTTATTCACTGCACCCCCACCCCTACCCCCACCCTTCTTCTCCCACTTTGCACTCTTTCAGTCGTTTTCCAACAGGATTCTCGATAATTAACTTTACATATAAAAATGCTAACTGAAACATCATTTTGAAAAACCAGGCAAATATTGTCTGAAAGTCTTTGGCCTGCTCACAGCTATTTTTGGGTGACTGACCGCCGTGGACCAAAGTTGCGTCTATTTGTGCCTGCTGGCTCAACAAAAACGTTTTTGCTGTATTTCTGTCAAGTTAACTGAGGTCAGATGTTTTCCCATTAAAGTTCCGAGGCTCCACTGTTGAGAATTTATGGCTCTGTAAAGCAGGAGACCCCTGACTGTGTTACAGGAACCCAGGAATAAAGGAGACCAACTCTCACATCACGTAGATATGACTGAAATCCTCCTGGAATACGTTTGCAATAACATGAATATGTAAAATAGACAGAAATTTATCACAAGAGGTCTTGAATTACTCACAAGAGGCTTGACCTGAGTTGAACTGAACGATAAAATAATTGAAAAGATTCTGCAATGAAGCTACAAAACATAATTTAAAAGGTTTTTTTTTCCAGTTGATTCTTTTACACATGTGCATATGCATCTCTACATAAAAAAATAAAAAATAAATCATGTCAGCAAGAATAATCAACAATAAATGTTCCAGTTACTATTTTTGAAATATATAAATGTTTAATATAAACAATTTAACCAAATGTTGAAAATATACCAACAAGATATTTGATAATATTGAAAACAATTTCCTTTTCTTACAAACTTAAATAACTAATTAGCATTATGTTTAGATTACCAACATTTCATCGACATTAAAATAATTGAAAATGTTTTTTAATGTTCTTGTGAGACTGTTTTGGCCCACAGATCTTATGTTTCACACTTTAGTTTTAAGTAACTATGTTGAATAAACATATTTTGTAATTATGAACAATTACAAATTGTGAAAATCATTAATAATTATTATTAAACGAGTGTTAAATTAGCCTCAAAATGCTGAAATTTCAATAAATATGAACAGATTAAATGTTAAAATAACAAATAACAAAATAAAATCATGAGCCTTTAAGGTGCATGTAAAAAAAAAAAAACCAAAAAACTATTAAGATATATTAACTGCTTATATTTGCTTTGGTATTAGTAACTTATTGGAAGCTAAGCTGCACTACCTGACCTGCTTCACATCAACTTGTTTGGACTTGAGCCTGAAATACGCCTGTGGCATTATCGCGAGTGTGCCTCCTAACCGGAATACGCTCATGAAGAAGGGGAGTCTCAGACTGGAAATATATAGTAACTGTGGGGAATATTGAAAATAGCACACCACAAACAAGCAACGCACTGATTTACTTTCCTCCTCCACACATTCGTCGTATGTTTCTCAATCCACCTGTCTCACATAACTTAGTCACGTCCTTCTCCAGCTCGCCTCATTCAAATAAACGGATCATCAATCAGCTCTGCCGAAGCCCCCACTAATGACCTATTTAGTAGAATCGGGTGTGTCGGAACAGAGAAACCATCTAAAACATGCAGGAGAGGGTTATTTGAGGAAGTGTGCTGCTTTCGGACTAAATCCGTTTTGAGGGAACAGACGCCTGTCAGAAGCACAGAGACACTGTAGGAATGAATCCTCGGGCTTTTCATTAGAAAAAGTGAAGCGAACGGCACATTAGTGAACACTGACAGCTTTGTGCTAGTTTGGAAACTGACAAATTTGATCTTAGTACTTTGAAAACAAAAACGGTTTCTGACTATATATGCTGGCCTTCAGGGTTGGATTTGCAGGAAAGTCCACATGCTGCTAAATAATCTTGAGCATTAGAAGAATAAAAAGGATCTTAAATTCTGGGACCTCCAAAAATCTATTTTTACTAGAGAGATATTAAGATTCATAAATGCTGGAGACAATATTTTAAATCACTATTAGACCATACCAATGAAACTAACAGTAAAATAGACAAATATTCAACGAGTAAAAGTAGAAATAAAAACTAAAATTAAAAACTGCTTGGTTAAAAATAATCATGATATCCACACAATGGCAAAGTAAATGTATTTATTTATACTGTACCATTCAGACACAAGGCAATTCCCAGTGGTTTACCGATAGAAAATCATTTGCATATAGAAAGAAATTAAATGAAGATAAAAGTTACAAAATTTAAGAGAATGTGGCCATGTTGGACTGTTTTAAAGAAAATCCAAAAAAGACTAAACAGATCATTTAATTGTCAATAGATACGTGTATGTGACATCGTACTGTTGAAATATCAATTATTATTAAATCGTAATGGTTTTATCTTTGTTATGTTTGTGATATTTTCTACTTGAGTGGAAGCATTTTTACTGTTTATATGTCTTTAAAACTTTTCTAACAACATTTCTTGGAAGAATAAAAGTAGATGACCTGCATCAATGAGTTACAGTCGAATGTAATTTATTGATCCATGTGGGAAAAGTTAGCGGAGGGCCGCCACAGTATGGTGCAGTTAGGGTCAAAGGTCATGCTCGAGGAGCTACAGTGGTGACCTGACCACAGTGGGAACCTAAAAACTTCCAATCGAAAGAGGGAAAACATTCCTACTTATTGAGCTTATCTGATGATGTCTATCTCATCCCATAATGCTGTCTAGGCCAGAGATGTCATTAATTTGCTGTGAACAGGACAACCTGTGTATATTACCAATATATCTCAGTTGTCCATCGACTGTAGAATTTACTGGGACACATGGTGCAGGTTTTCTCCTAAATAAAATGTGGGTGAAAGGATATGACGCGCTGACAAGCTTTCCAAGAACTCTTTTAATCTTGTGAGTTACTTCCCAAAGAGTTCTTCTCTTCTTGGTGGGTTTTCTACAGTTTCTGTCCTCACCTCCTTTCAGGGATTATGGTCGTATGGTAACTATTTACCAGCTTTGCGATGAGCTTCCTGAAATGCTGTGTAGTTCGTTGAACTATTTCAGCAACAGATTCCAAGTTAATCCCCAAATTGGCGGTTTAAACAAACTATCCTGCCCACAGACTCTTTTTTTTTTCTTTTTCCCTCTTGTAGCCATTCCTAGAAACTTCACATGAGACGCCTCATTTTTCAGCCAAAACCTTTTCATTCTTTGCCTCCTAGAAACAGTGAGTCTTTAGAAGATGCCAATTATGCTATGGAGTCTACCCAGCTTCTTTTTTTCTTTTTTTTTTTCGTGGAAAGAATGACTGCAGTGTAGATAAAACTGTTCCAGTTATAGGATAAACATCTTTATTTACCTTCCTGGCTCACAGAAACTTCCACTGTGATGTATTTGACAGCGAATCCTGCTTTAGAAAAGGTTGTTCAGGCTCGTACGGGTCGGTAAACAGTGAAGACGAACAGGTATTTTAAGGTGGAGGCTTAAAAAGTGGGACATCTACAGTCCATCTACAGTCATTTCTATGACTTACAGGTTGTTGTTTTTTTCACTTTTCGTAACACAATTCTTAAACTCATTTTTCATCTATTAGCTGTATTAATTTGATTGTATATTTAGATATTGTACAACACAAAATGTGAAATCTGTATTATCTTTTTTTGTTCATTGAAAAATCTATGTCTATAGAGTATAGTAGCTCATGTTAGTTCATATAGTGGTCCAATTGCTTTTAAATATGCTTAAATAGCCCTTAACCTGAATTGCTTATACATTATTGAGTAATAAAATGACCCTTGTGACTTGGTAGACATAAGTTATGCAGTAAAACAGTGCACATTAGCAAACATTTCATATTAGTATTCAACATTTTCCCATATGTGAAAGCAAGAAGAAGAAGAACTGAAGTCAACAGTATTTTTGTTTGTCTGAAAAGTGTCCAGAAAAAATACCCAGAATTTTCAAACTGTCATCAAGAGTTTGGAAGAAATGTGCAGAAGTTATGAAGCTTCACACACAAAACGCTGATTGTGTGGGATTTCACACATATTATAGTTCAGCACCTTTTACTGTATTCCAGCCAGAAAAGTGTGTGAGCTGTAATGGTAAAGTAGGATGTCAGATAACTTAGAATTTCCTTCAACCTCAAGCCTTTCAATAAGTGCATAACAGTGTTTATTCTGTTTTGTCTGTTTAATCTGAGATCCGCTGTAGCTGCACATTCAGTTAAATTGCATCTTCATCTGTCTTGAATGTGAATTTTATCCTCAAGTGCTCTTCCCTCATCTTTTCTTGAATCGAGGAATTGTAAACCCTGGAAGGCTCATGTGAGATCTGTGATGTTGTGCCATAACAATCCACTTGACTTGGCTTGCAGAACAGAACACGCCAAACTGCGAACAGGAATACCGTTTTCATTTGTATGAAGGTTATTTATAGTCATCTGGCAGGATTCGGTTCCTAATTTGCCTGGAGTCATTGGACTCCATTAAATATGAGTCATGTTTCTTTGTGGAGGTGAGAGTGATGTGCACATGGCATCTCGAACAAAGCTGCAGAGGGAAGGAATGGACTGAAACTATACAACAACCGCAGGCAGAATGCCGATAATGAAGAGTTAAGTTATATGATGACTTCATGATGACATTCTAAAGAGCACCACAAAGTTCTTGTTCTTTTTGTTTTGTTTTTTTCAGAAATGTATACAGTCTGTAAACAGTCCCAAAGAATGAGAGTGAAAGTTTCGGAATTTCTCTGCTGGTATTGATTAAATCTAAAAAAAAACACTCAAAAACTAACATATTGAGTTAAAATCACTAAGATGATCTTTTGAAATTACAGATACTAATAAAAGTAAAACTATATCTGAATTGTTGCCACATTTAAAATGAAAGTCTTGAATTGTTATTATATAAAATTGTTTATAGATATTCTCTCTTGCTTGTGATTTAGTTTCTATTAAACAACAGTTTGTCTTGACAGAATTCAAATTCAATGAATTAAATGATAAATGACTGAATATCCATCAGATGGGCTTGTATAAAGGAAAATATTCCCCTTTTATGCTCAATTTAACAGAATCAACGTGTTTTCATGCTAGAAAATACATTAAATGAACTGTACTTTTAAAAAGCCTCCTCACTTTTAATGGCTTCATACTTCACAGGACACTTTGGTGCAAAAACTACGGTTGTGTTCTGTACAGAGAACTAAATGTGCTCAAATGAAATTAAAACACAATTAAATCATTAATTAATTGTGTCATTAATTAATTAAAAGAGGACTTATATATAAATGTGTCATTAAAAGTGTCATTAATTAATTCAAATATCAATTCTTTTTATGTAAAAATTTTTTTTATTATATTGTTATTTATTTAATTACGGAATTATTTCATGGTCTTTCACTGCACCATGAATTTATTTCATCTGTCAAGCTCGCCCAACAAAGCCCATTCAATTCCACTTTAAATTCATTAATGACACATTTAATTAATTATTTAATTTTGGCACATATAGTATTCCATTATTAGGTTGTGCACAGTATAATAGAAATTGTGGGTAATATTCTGTTGTGCCTGTGTTTCGCTGTGTGTGTGTGTATGTGTAACCCACTCTGTTCCATGGCCTTATATAAGTGTTGCTCATATCTGGAGTACGTAAGGTAGTCATACCATGAGTCACCATCTTGTGCAGTTATTGCTGGCAAACACAGCGACCTGTCGTTCATAAAATCTGTCAGCGCCGCCATCATTTTATCTGGCAGCAGTGACAAGCCCAAGTGAGAAGTGACAAACTGCTTTGTTTAGCTACATATGAAACAAAAGACATTGTTCAACTTGTACAAGAATCTATAGATGCAGGTTTTTCTGGTTTTAGTTGATATTCTCTGATTTGATCTCAAATTGAAGTAGGACACCAGAGGGGAGGAAAATGCTCAGAGCCACTGCGCAAGTAGTTCGGCTATGATAAATCAGAAATCAGAAAACTTTATTCATTAATAATAATAATAATTATTATTATTATTATAATAACTTTATATAGCAGTTTTCAGAACAGTTGTATAAAGTGCTTTACAGGAAAAATGTTTTATTGTCATTGCTATAAATCAACAAAACTTTATTGCTGCAATCAGACTACTTCAAGCAACAAATGAATACAAAGAAGACAAAATTGTATATGAAAATAGTGTAATAAATAAAAACAGGTACATAAAACAATTGCACTGTTTGCCTCAAGAGTGTCATGACTCCCAGTCAATAGTATCCTGGGACTTGGTAGATTTAGAGTTTAGAATCACCCGTAAAAGCAATGCAACTTGGCTGTCTGCCCACAAGAATGTCTGTGTTCTCGCCATTGTTAATGTTTATAACTTATGGTTCTCTGTGGTTTCATTACAAAAACAAATAACAGCACCTAGGAGTGGCCCTGAAAACTACATCGTTATCGTTTTCAGCAAAAAAATTCCGTCAGTCTATCATAGGGCAAAGAGCAAGGAAGTCACACACATTCACATTTATTTCTACTGGTAATCAAAAGACACAGGCGAACCTAAAACGCTTGATTTACAGCAGTAAAGAGTATACAGAGAAAACCAAAAAGAGAAAAGAAACCCCCCTCAACTCAGTCTGAAGCCGGATCGGTTGTGTTCTCACAATGAGGCGAAACAGCTGACCTCTGCACTGGAGTAAAAATACCCAAGGGGTCAAGTTCAGTTTCCTTCAGCTTCAGCCAGATCGTTTGTCCCCATGTGATGCAGAGAATGTGTTTCATGAGCTGCAGCGCATCCGTCTCTGGAGAAAAGTAGAGAATGCTGGTCCGTGAGGAGCATTTTGATTTCAAATGTGTCCATGCATTATTGAAATCTGCAAATGTAGGAATGAAAAGCATTACCAACAGCTGCTTCGGAGAGCAGAGTTCATCAAACAGTTAATCCAGACATTGCTTGAGCCTTGATAGGAGACTTTCTTTGAGCTCGTTTCTGACTTAAGACTCGATTTGGATTAAAAATGAGCTGTTCTGATGCCAGAAGAGTGCTCTGCCTTTGTTCTTCTGCATCGATTTTATGCCTTTTGTCTTTGTCTCTTTCTCTGTCTGACACACACACACACACACACACATAAAGACAGGGATTCAGTAGTTGAGTGCCAGGCAGTGCCGACCTCTCGCTTTCTACCTCACACGCACACACATACGAACACACACCGGCCAGACTGTGCCAGTCGCTCATCCAGACAATGATAAAAGGGCCTTTATGCTTATTCACATCACAGTGATGCGAACACAGATATTCTCATGGCTTCACAGGGCATTTACTTGACTTGCGTTCCCTTTCTGCACATTAAACCCGTCTAATTTTAAGATCCAGTTGCTTAAATTTAGCTTTGTGATTTCATACATCTGAACCACTGAAGCTGTCTGACAGCAGTAACACACTTGTGCACATACAAACAAGCAGAGTAAAGTACTTTTAGATGGGGGTGTTTCGGATCAAAGTGCTGGTTTGTGCCACTGACAGATGAGCAGGTGCACATGTGCTTTCATGTTCCATCTGCTCAGAGCATTGTCTGTTTTTTACTTTAATCCTCCTTAAAAACCTCTCCAGGAAACAAAAACCCACCAGACTCCTGATGCAGGCGATGGACTTCAACTTCAGATCAAACAATCAGTCCACAGACTGTTGCAGCGTGACACTGAAAATTGCATGTGGAATTTTAATCATAATGTATTTTAGTCTGCATGGATCTTTAGTTGTGACACGTGTTCAAATATTTAGTATTTTGTAATCTGATTTTAGGCAAAGGCAGTTTAGATCGAGGTCGCCTGTCGACTGCAGATTCAATTTTATTCAGTGCATCCTTTTTATTGTTTTGAATTGTATTTATATTGCACAAAAAAACTGTTGTGAATAGTTCTTCACACGTACAAGTAGATGGACAATAACAACAATGGCGGCCTCCAGAGCGTCATGACTCCCAGTCCGTTTTACAGTTTAGAGTCACCATAATAGTTTTCAGCTTTTCTGCCATTTCTGTGTAAACAGACATTGTCTGTTTATCTGAAACTTTTCTGAAATTAAAAAAGCTGCAATAAAGTGTTGTAATTTGAAACGTTGTCGTGTAACTGTGTGCCTCAATCACAAAAGTGGTAAAGATGGTGTAAATTAGAGGCAAGAGAAAGAGCACTGTTGGAAGACCAAATCTCAAAACCAAAAACAATAACATAGTCAATAGACTTGTGCTTTTATTTATTGCTAATCTAATGTTATTGCAATACTCAACATGATCACATATCGCATGTTTATTAATATTATGCAGCATTGAATTTAATGCCTTATTCCTGATAAAGTTGCAATTTACAAATATTCAGCATTCCGTACTTTAATTTGATAGCTGCTGAAGAGCTGTTATTGTGTGCTTCTTTGAATAGAAATTATTTTTTGTTCCCATTTGAGCCCACCTTTACTGATGTCTTTGTGTGGAGCTATCATTAACCCTTTCACACCCAGAGTGCAGCTCCTTATTGAGCAGCTGTAAAGGTCATTTTATTCTCATCATGTAACTGTCTACCGGATAAAAAAAGGAGTGGATTTACCCTTTAAAAAACATTTTAAAAACCCTACATTTATTATTGCTGATTAACTATTTTCTTGCGAAATTGGAAAAGGCTTAAGAGGAAATTAATTTACTGTCTTTATTGAGTTATGTTTATTTTCTAATCCAGACACATGCTTTATTTTAAGGACAATGTCAAAGAGATCCTGAGACAGTTCTTGGGAAAGCAGGACTGTTATGTGGCCAAAATGGGTCAACAATTTGATGCTTACCAATTTTCCACACCCAGGATCCCTGCGGCACTCATTATTTTTATAGGAGGACGATTGCAGAGGCTTCAATTTATGGAGATGTGATGTTTTCAAGGAGGAATTTTGAATGATTCAGTCCCAGCAAGGGGGCTTTGATTTGAAAAAAAAAGAAGAAAAAAAGTTCCTCCCATTTAGAGGCACGGCGAGGTTGACCACTTTAGAATCACGTGTTCACAATATTATAGAACACATCAAAAAAAGATTTTAAAACTGTGAAACAGGAGGGAACGTCCAGACAATATGTTTCTTTGCTTCATCACGAACAGCAACAAATGATAGAAGTGAACCAAAGTAATATAGTTTGTATTGAGCAGCTTGCACGTTCTCCAGCAGTCACATTTATTGGTCATGAGAGTTAAAATGCTATAAAAATGCAAATCAAGCAATAATCATAACAACTTGGGGGAAGAAGAAACAAACTGCTGCAAGCATTAAAACTTTCTTTTTAGAGTCACTCTTTTATATTTATGAATATTGAGGATTGCTCAGTATGACTTTGGAGGGGCTTTTCTCCAATCCTTTCAATAAATTCCAGGATTGGAATCCCTGGCAAGACCTAGATTTAATATGATTTACCACTTGCTTCCTTCATACCATTTCAGCACATGACCATGGCTGTGAGGGGAGCAGAATCATCATGGGTAACTCTTTCTCTTAAAATACTGTTAAGATAAATCAGAAATCACAAAACAAAGCTGTTTCTAAATTAATTGGATCAGAGGGTGTGGTTTTGTATTTCAGACATCATTCAAGGTCATTACCTTCAGTTTTGGAGCAGGTGAGAATACATATTTGATGGGTTTTGTTTGGCTGGATCGGATTGAGGCCTCTCTAACAGCAAAACACACAGAGAATACAAAAAAACACATGTGGAGACTGATTGTTTACAGTGAGATCAAGTCCAATATGTCAAACTGAGTGTGCAGATTGGACTCTATAGTGTCACTACCTGGTAGAGGATTGTACTGCAGAGTAATGAGGAGCTGGGTTTCTTTTATTAGAGTGCGTTTGCTGCTGAATGCTTCATTTAACACAGTTTTTTTAATGAGTGCCCACTCAAAGGCCAGGGTGTCTGGTGAAAGAGAGAGAGAAACAAAGAGAGAATAGGGAGGTGCAAATACTGTCGAGGGAAAGTGACAGGTTCACTGCTGCAACATTAGATCTTTTAAAGTATATGCTTTGACACACAGACGCACCCGCAGATCCACCTTCGTACAATAAACACGCCGAGTTACTGTCATAAAAGTCGTAACTTCAAGTGACTTCACGCTTGAGTGAAGCTGTAAAAAAAAAGAAAGAAAAGGAAGCGCTCAAGAAGGAGCTGGCTACGGTGAATTATATGGAAAAGATGTTTTCTACAAAAAAACAAGTTACAGTTTGGAATTTATCGCTGAGTTACTGTTGTCTCGGTTCACCCATAACTTCAACTGTATTTTTGTCAGATTTCCAAAAATGCATGCAAAACTGAGTGATGTGCAATGACATGGAAGATAAAATAATAAAGATATGTCTCAAATAAGGCTTCACAGTTGTCCTAGCACACGTGATTATTTGTTTTAAATTGTAAAGCACATGGTTGGAATTTTCGGCATCATCATTGTAAATATATATGACAAAGGCAAAAAAATATTTCAGAATAAAAAAGCCATACATGCATGCATAAATAAAAAGCTTTAATGTAAAACCATAAATTAGACAATAAAACATAAACGCTCAGGATATTTGACATTAGATTCATGCTCACTATTTAATCTGTGTTTTCTAATTTGACTGTGTCACACTATGAAGGTCAAAATAGATGTGTGGTGCTCTCGGGTTTCAGACCTACAAAGATAGTAAAACCCGAGCACATGCACACCCCCCATCACTGAAAGTCCTGATATAATTACCTCAACTGCGTTCTCGAACTTGCCGTAACTTGTCCCAAAAAGGCCAAATATTTTCCTGAGTTGAATAAAGAAGGTCAACACGGGTCACGCTTTGTCACACGGAGTCAGTCAGTCAGTCAGTCTGTAACCTGGGCTGACATATGAGCACACAGATGTGATTAACGGGGACCTACAAACAGATTTTAGATAAATGTATCTAAAAGTGAAACATGAAGGTCAAATAATAAGTCAAACCTTTGCCTTTATAAAATTGTATATAAGTTGTATTTATGTATTTTATTTCTGAATTTGTGCATTGGTTTGTGATATCGATTAATTGAATATGTTATCTAAGTTGTTAAACTAAGAAAAGACGCATAATCTTGTCTCTTAATATAAAATATTTTTAACTTTTTCTTTTTTTTATGATTTTAGTGTTTGGTGTGTTCATCCAGTATGTCAGAATGAATAAATAATTGTAGCGTCACATAGGTGAGGTTGTGCTGAAATAAAGGACACCAAACATTCAAGTTTAACAGTTTAAAAATAGTGAAATATGAAGGGTAAAGTCAACAGTGGTCAAAACAGACAAAGTGACCTTTAGGGTCTGAAAGGTCAAAACAATGTTCAAATTAAAAGTAATGCAATGTTGAAAAATGTAATTATACAGGAAAACTTTGGCTACAAGCTTGATTGAGTAGTTTTTACACCTACACCAACCAGATTACAAGAAAACCAAAAAGTGGTTCAACGTGCAGTGACAGCTTTTTAGTGAGGAAACTGATCATGCAATCACATATCTTTAAAAAGGAATCAATTACTGATATCACTGATGTTATTTACTCATTCATGTTTGCACCAGGAAAATACTCAACGGATTGCATGAGTTGATATTGAACTCACTCAGAAACACAAAGTTGGCAGATACACAAACTGCTGTGTCAGCGAACTTTCTCTTTGCACATTTCCCCTTCTGTGTATTCTTGGTATGACTTTACAATCAAACTTCCTCTTTTAGTTCCTCCGATGTATTTTCGTGTGAGCGTGTTTGTAGTTGAGCTGTGAAACCATAAAAAAAGACAAGAAGATGCATTTCCTTGATGCTGACATTTAACCCTTTTTAACACTTTTTTTTTTTTTTTTTAAGACGTCTCATTGTGCAGAAAGAGCCTGAAGCAACATGTCAACATGAATACAGAGCAGTTTGCACACATGAGCTGATGTCAGCAGTCGACGGCGGACAAAATCCAGAGTACAAGTTAAAGTCACCAATAATTTTGCTTGCACGTCTTTGGACTGAAGACGGTGAGGTGCCTCGCGGTAAAGTTGCACATCCACATTTTAAGACACGCAGAAAGGCTCCGGGACCTCAGCGCCTCAGCCCGCACAGTAAAGCCCATAATCCTTCAACGCTTACGTTTGTTTGCCAGTTCTATGTACTCATCACTTGAATACACCGCACATTTTGTTTCACATATTTAAGGTTTTTCAGTGGTTTGCGCAGTTGATGTTTACTCAGTCATTTAGTTATATTTTGATCTAAACAGCAAATAAATGTCTCTAAGATATGATTAAAGCAGAGCGAAACACAGAGAACACAGGGTTTTCCTCAGATAAGTTGTACATTTTGGTTGAATACTGTCTAAATAGTAGATATCAGTGTCTTTGATTGAGCCATAAGCTAATACCATTTATCTACTTTATTTCATGTTTGACACAGATACAGTCACCCACATTCACAATTTTGCACAATTTCTGCAAACCAAATAGTAAACAGTAAACCTTAACAGACACACTATTGCACAGACAGAACATATAAACTCCACACAGAAAGGCTCTCAAACGGCCTGAACTGGGTATATTTTTACTGTAATGAAGAGTTCTAATACACATAATTCAATTTAAATTCAGAAATTAGACTCAAACGCATACGTATTCTCATAAATCCAGTCTGTACTATAATCATACGTTTGTCATGACATATTATCCATATCACTGAGCGCCACCTTACAATTTATGCAAATTATTTTGCTCTGCATGCATGGGCCATGCTCTATTTTGATCAGTCATGCAAACACCTTTAGCTGGAAGTCATAAATCTCACCACAGGATCCTGTCGGGGATGGAAATACAGGCTGGACGAGGCCAAACCGATTGAAGCTTTAGATAAGAGCGTGAAAGCAGAAGAGTCAAAATGACAAAATAGGAAAAGGTTAGAGTGTTACTTCTTGGTAAACCACAGAAAGTGTCTCAAAGTTTCTCTGAATTACAGCAGACAGACGAGCCAACCGGACCTGCTTCGACATAGGCCTTATCACGTGGCCGTCGGGTTATTTCCCTCTCCTTCTAATCTCTGAGGATTCACATAGCGTATCCCCAAAAGTCCAGACATATGTGAAAATGATTCACTCAAGCACGTGTTCATAACCAAATCACGCAAATGTTTCATCTCTTGTTATTGTTGGACGGAATCGAGTTATCTGTCTTTCCGAAGCACTTTGCAGTTTTTGTGCGAAGCTCTTGCCTGCTGCTGGCCGGAGGCTTATCCTGGTATGTGAATGATATTCATCAAGTCCACGCAGTCAAGCCGACAGACTTCAGTATCCGACTGTGACTTTGGAAATCTTCTCTAGTTTATATCAGTCTTAGGAAGCTTTCAAAGTGATTAATTGGAATAAAGAAGATTTCAAAAATTCCTTATATAGACAGTATGTAGCCTGTAACTGTCAGGCCTGTTACACATATGGCAATATAACTTTAAATATTACATTTATTTTATGGGATTTAATGAGCGACTGAATACATATCGAGCATGAAACAGTTGTTTTGCATCTTAGATTATTTTTTATTATCTTCACCAAAGAGGTTATGAAATCATCTGTGTTTATTTGTCTGTTAAATAAAAAGATTTCTCAAAAACTGATGAGCGGATCTTCATAAACATTAGCACACGGGTTCATTTTAATCAATTGAAGATCACATTAAAATTTGGTGGTGAGCTAGATAAGTGTAACAATTAAACATTTTCATTTTGCAATATATTGTCTTATTTTGTGTTCATTCAAATAGTGAAGTAAAGTGACGGGATCACCAAACTAAATAAATGAGTAAAGGCAGTTGATGTGGATGTGGAATACATGTTAAATCCATGTGTCCATGTCTACCCTTGTCACAACTCTCTGATTGCTCTTGTTATTCAAAGGTTTCTTCCTAATATATCAAAATTATCAACTTAGTGTTGCTGGAGCTGATCTCCGCTGTCTATGGAGAGAGATGCTTAGCAGTTTTTTAATTTTATGGTTTATCATATATAGATATTTTACCCTCCACTCATTTATTTTTAGCCCTGAGCTCTTCTTTAATTACAAGATTCCAATAAAGAGAGTGTTTCCACTTTTTCAAATCGCACCTTGTTCATTCTTTCGTAAAGTGGAAAACAGACTTTAGTTCAAAGCACTGCCAGGTAAGGTTAAGTTGCTGTCTAACTGAGGCAAGACATTGATCATCGTGCTGCCAACACATAGCCGTCAGTCTTGCAGCCTTGGAGACGTTTTGGAGCCGAAATGTGTCGTTCCTGTATTGAGGCTCTGCCCTCGAGGTTCAGGCAGAGCAGAGCGAGAGAGAGGGGAATAAATCATCCATTCTGACATAGTATTATTCTGACAGCGTGTGGCGAGGAGTTTACGCCAAAGCTACTTTCAGTTGACACTTACATGAAAAAATTTTAACGTCCCTCATCTTTACATTTCACAGGATTTAATCCCCGAGTTATATTTTTGTCTGTACACTGTAAAAAGAAAAGAAAGAAAAATAACCCCTGAATTTTCACATACATCTGAAGAAAGAACTTTTTCAGCTTAGACAGGAACTGAGTCAACGGAGGTTGCCCAACACCGAAAAGAAACATCAGCTCATGTGTCGCTCTCGCCTATGCACATTCATGGAGTGACCTCCACGATTAAGAAGGTTGGAGGCCAAGATCAAGAAAGCCCAGAGGAGCTTTAGTCGGCTGATGAAGGCTGCCATGGATGGATGAGACGTGACTGTCAGAGCCGCGTGATGAATAGACAGGTTTCCGCGAATATATCAACTCAGAATCGTCCCACTGAAAGAAAACCTCAGGCAGTAGAGGACTGAGGAAGAAATTTCACCTGTGGCTAGAAAGAGGTGGAGTGAACGACGGCACAAAGACTCTAATTATGGGATAGCGTGCAGGAAACTGCAAGGTTTCCCCTGAGACCGACCAGCACATGATGGCGGTGGTGGTGGCTGGCTGGGAGCAGAGGGAGCTGGCTGTGTAGCTAACATGACCGTAATATCTGGAAGAAGACGCATGAAAACATAATAAAACACTATTTTTCAGGAACAGCAGGAGGAGATGTACAGGGAGACTTTCTGGGTTGTTCCAGTGGAATCAGAAAGATTAAACACTGCGGGTGCAACATCTGAGGGCTCATGTTTTCAAAAGTGTGTAGAGTAACAGTAATCAATCTTGCACCGTGGGTACAAACTGTATCCTGTACACTCTATATCCAGCAATAACAGGATCAGCAGCAGCTTTGACTAACAAACTCCTACAGTCGACAACATGTGAGGGTTTTGTTCAAAGGACTGCACGCTGCTGGTCGTCCATCTTGAACCATCAACACACTTCCTGCATTTGATGTTTGTCTTTGGTCTGAACTTGGGGATTATTGTAGTTTTAATTGAATGATAAATGGACCTAATTGAAAGAATCCAGGCTTACTCACAGTAATCTAATAACACTGCAATGGTGATGCCATGCAAGGTGGAAGACCTTCATTGGAACTCATATTTTGTCAGGTGAGGATGTAAATTAAATTAGTTCATATATATATTCTTGTTTGTGTTAAAAACAAGCTTCTGGTGAAAACCCCAAACAATAAGTTCACAAATCTAGTGTGTTTCTGCATATCGCACAACAAAATACCAGTAAAATTCTACATGCATGTGTATTTGGAACAAGTAGAAAGTGTAAATTAAGCTCATATGCATGAAAATGCCTTGCTGCATTTCATTTGCAAAATTATAGCTAATTATATTTTATTCAGGTTACAATTATTTCAAATGTTTTATTGTACACATGTATAGTACAATTGTGTTAAAGTTCTGTGACCCACTGCTGTCTGATTCTCAGGATGCTCTTACTGACAAAATGTGGCTGATTTGGTCCAATTAGGGACAAAATTACAAGAAGTTGAACTTCTCTGATTTTCATTGAAGGGACTGATGATAAGTTGGACTATTTTACTGTCAGATCTGAAACTGGTTACATTCTGATATGTTGATAGACTTCATATAATGAAACTAAAACACAATAATACATTTTTTTTTAAAAAACACTAAAAGATAATATGTACATTGAATCACAACGTTGTTACAGAAGTAGTCCACTGTAATTACAGCACATTGGATGAACTGTGATTACAGGCCAATTAAAAGAAATCTGCCAAAACTCACACATACGGGAACACTCCTACTTGTAAAACCTCGAATCCCAGCATGTGCAAACAGAGTCAGAGGGTATAAGTCACAAAACCTGGCACTGGATGTGTTAAACATGATGGGCGCATACAATTATTGCATGATGATGATGTGCTGGATCCAAATGCAGCTGCTTGGGAGCTCATTGCACAGGAGTTTGCCTCTGCCTGCTAGTTTCAAGCAGTCCACAATGCATATACTCACTTCCGGTATGACCTGTCAAAACAAGATGCCTGTTTCAACTGCTGCTGAAGAACAATTTGCATGAAATAAGGGAAAGTTGTAACAAATATTGAAATGGACACCATAAATAAAGGACTTTATAATAAAGCTGATTAATGATATTAATGTTTCTTATCGTATTCATTGTTCCTGTTTTGTTTTTGTTAGAGACCCTTGTTCCAAATTAAATCTAACAACTTAATTTTGACACAATGTTCATTTTCTCTGAAAAGCTGAATGGTTGGGTCCTGACCCTCCATCTTTTTCTCTTCCATCAACATTGTCTGTCTATCTATCTATCTATCTATCTATCTATCTATCTATCTATCTATCTATCTATCTATCTATCTATCTATCTTTTTCTTTGATACCTAAATTAATTTTCTTTCCCAGACGTTATTTCTTTCTTACCATTATTTTGCCTCACTCCTGATAATTTATTTCCCTTCAATAATACTGATATGGTTTAATATTGCAGATATTATTGTTGTTATTATTGTTATTGTCAATTAGTAGTCGTGTTGTTTGTATCATAATTGTTATTGTTATTATTAGGCTACTGCCAAAGTATTTTCCCTAATGCAATGTTATTAAAAATATTCTATAAATATTTTCACTTAGAAAAT
>OMNM01030710.1:0-11422 GCA_900302745.1 Parablennius parvicornis
ACGGCCTCCCACGCACACACACACACAGCTGTGCACCTGCAGCTTATAGTCTAGTGCGGCTTATATATGTACTTTTTTTTTTTCTTTTTAAATTTTGCAAGTGTGGCTTATTTTTAGGTGCGCTTTATAGTGCGAGAATTACAGTAGTTTTTCAGAAACTAAGCCAAAACCAAAAGAACAATTAAAGCTGCAAGCCCAATAAAGCCCACACACGTTGAAATGTGGCCGAAGCTTAGCGTCTGTCAGAGTGCGACAGAAATGTGGCCAAACAATATTACATGAAAGTACAAAAAAAATGTACATTTTTGATCCACTGTTAACAGAGTTCCACCCCTCCAGTCCCAGTTGCTATGTTGGGCCCTTTTCAACATCTTGCTGCACCTCTTCATGCGAGTTTGGACAGAAGGCACCGCCAGCTCCAATTCTTGTGTTGGAAACAGGGGAGGTTGGTCACCCAGGGAGCCGTGAGACGGGAACAAACCAGAGGAAGGATTAACCAGGAGTTGTGGTCGTACTCAACCCAGGGCAAATGATTGCTCCAAGAAGCTGGGTTCTCCGCGGTGACATATCTAAGTAGAGCTTCCGTCTCCTGGCTGTCTGGCCATTGGACTGACCAGAGGTTGTAGTTTCTTTGTTGTTGTATTTCTTTATTCCACTCAAAAGTTAAAAAATAAATAAAGTCTTAACATCAAAACTTCCACATTGAATGAAAAGGAGCAGTATTGAAGATTTCTCTTATAGTATCTGCCCCCTTTATTACATTTCAATCCTTCCATCTATTATCTTTCAGTTGTTTAAGTATTAATAGATTTATATATATTTTTAATCATGTTATGTGCCGTACTTAAAATTTTTTCAAAAGGAAAGAGAAAAAGTAAATCAATCAATAAATCAAAAACAAAACAAGAATCATTGTTTTCATGTACATTTAAATCAAATACCTGACATATTTCAATGCATGTCTTATTTTCATATTTATTCAACATAGCAGATTTTATGCATTTCTTAAATTTTACAAGAGTTCCTGATTCTTTGATTTCTTCTTGAGGTGAGTTCCATAAACAAACTCCTGTTACTGTGACTGCTCATTCTTTTGGTTTTGAGTTGAAGCAGGGTTTTTTTAAAGATGTCCGTTCCTTTTAAATAATAATGGCTTTAATAATGGTTAAGCTCACTTGAGGCCCCCAGGGCAGCACAGAAAGTTCTCCAAACCTTAGACATGAATTATGGGCCATGATCCGACACTATATCCAGGGGAATCTCATGCAGTCTCTCTCGCTGAGGGTAACTTAGGCAGAGCGACAAAGTGAACAGACTTAGAAAAGCGGTCAACAATAGTCAAGATGTTGGTCTTACCACAGGAGGGGGGAAGCCCAGTGACAAAGTCGAGAGCAATATGAGACCGGAGGGGCAAGGGATGGGAAAGCAGCTGCAGGAGGTCAGAGGTCTTGTTGCGGGCACAGTTGGTACACTCTGCCACAAACTTCCGGGTGTCTTTGTTCACAATGGGCCACCAGAACCCTTGTCGAAGGACTCCCAGAGTACGGGTGACACCTGGGTGACAGAAAACCTGAGACGAGTGGGCCTACTGCAAGACCTGGGAACGTACCGAGTCAGGTACAAACAGAGAGTTAGCGGGATCACGTTGTTGTTGAAGGGCCCGTCGAACAAGATCATCGAGCGCCCGCATGAGAGAGGCAACCATACAGGTCTTGGGAAGGATCAGGGTGAGATCACAGACTGGTTCATCCACCGAGAACTGACAGAACAGACCGTCATGTTTGACGTTGCGGGATCCAGGGCAGTAACTGTGGATCTTCTTTTTTGGTCCAGCGGGCCTGACAGGAATTGAGACTCTTCACAGAACGGATGTATTCTACGTTTATGTGGAACGTTGTACGTTTTGCGCAGAGGTGAAGAGGTCTGCTGGATTCCAGACGACTGGACAGGAAGTCGAGGTGAGGGCACTGATCAGGGCCGCCGTTGTGCCGTAGTCCCGGATGAAGCAGTGGTAAAAGTTAGCACACCAGAGGAATCACTGGAGCCGTTTCCGGGTCTGGGGATGAGGTCAGTCCTGCACAGCAGAGAGTTCAGCTGGATCCATCCTGATCTCACCCTGTGAGATGATGTAGCCAAGGAAGGATACTGTGGTACGATGAAACTCACATTTCTCAGCTTTAACAAACAGGCGATTCTTCTGCAGTCGTTCAAGGACCTGGCGGACATGTTTGGACGTGTTCCTTGGGAGTCAGGGAGTAAATCAGGATGTCGTCCATGTATATAAAAACAAACTGGTCAATCGTGTCCCTGAGCACGTTATTCATGAGATTCTGGAAGACAACGAGTGCGTTAGTTAGCCTGAAGGGCATAACTAAATATTCAAAATGCCTCAGAGGTGTGTTGAAGGCCGTCTTCCATTCAACACCTTCACGAAACCGGACCAGATGATTGGCATTACACAGATCCAGTTTGGTGAAGATGTTGACACCATGGGGCGGGGTGAACACAGAACTGGGCAGAGGCAGAGGGTGCCTATTCTTGATTGTGATGTCTTTAAGCCCTCTGGAATCAATACATAGGGGTAGTGAACCAATCAATCGTGGGGTTATGAGTTTGAAGCCAGGGGTAGCCAAGGACAAGCAACGGCCATGGCTTACCAAAGTAGAATCAAACGTTGCTCTCACAGCGATGGCGTCTCTCCTGTGCGGTGAGATTGGCACGCCCAATCTGCATAGGCTCCGATGCTGGTGACCTGGATAAGGGAATGTCTTGGAGTGATGGGGACATGAACAAGGGTGTCCAGCGAAGGGACTTCTCGCATTTTTGCTCACAGAGCCAGGTATCGATTCGGTATGGGTTGAAGGGATCAGTCGTTCTATCCACTCCGGGTAGCGAGGGTCAGAAAGTCTATGGCGATGCGGGTTCGATCTGTAGTTTGGACTGGTGCTGAAGTTCAAAAACCGCCTACCTGGGTCAGGAGAGCATGGCAGCCAGCGGGAGGGGTTGTGGTCGCAGCCACTGGACGTACCGCTCGCCCCTCCATTTGCCTCCATTTTGGGGGCTTATAGTTCAGTGTGTTCGTCTGGTGGCGTTACGACCTTGGAGCTCTGGTTCGGAAACAGTTCCAGGGGGAGAGGGAGGTAGGAAGATAAGATAGGAGCTTCAATTAGCATCAACATCTTGGAGATTTTGGGAAACAAACCGGCCTTTGACACCTGGTTGTTTAGGGCGAGTCAGATTGTAGATAACAATTGTTTTCGGTCAGGCCAGGCTCGATTTCTCTCGGCCTTGAGTCTCTCTGGTCCCACACAGTATATCCAATATGGTGGTCCTTTTACATTCCCAACAGAGCTTTAAGCTTCTTTAAGTTGGAATCTATTGCACGAATACGTTCAAAAGTTGCATCCTGCTTACCTTTGAGTTTGTTTATCGTATGAGTCTGAGCGTTTAGAGCCCTGCACAGTCCCTCAGGAATGCCTGGCAGGCTTCCCAATACTGCTGCCAGCATCTTCCAAACTTTGTGATAGATCAGAAAACTGCCAGGTCCAATCAGCAGCATACCTGTTATCATAATTCCAAATATGTAGACGTCTTTCACGTCCTCAACGGAAAGTATAGACAGGCACACAATCCTCCAAGTCCTCCAGAAGTCCATCGTGAATCTGGCAGCAAACATTCCATCAGGACAGCCGGACTCTACTTTGCCCATTGTTTTTGTCGAAAAAAATGTGATCAACTGCATTGAGAGACTAGCTGATCAATTCCATAATTTTCGATTTGGATAGAAATGTAGAGAGAAGCTCCTGTTAGATTCTGACAGAAGACAGTACAAGCCAAAACAGCAGCAGCAGGGCAGACACGGGAGGGAGACTAGAAGAAAAAGCGTCAGCTTTCCTCCCGTCCTCAGAGTGGGGGACAGGGCAGATTTTTAAGTTTTTCATAAATTTATAATTTCTCTTTTCCAGAACTCACCATAGACTTTCCCAGGGAGGCTGAGAAGACAGACAATCTCTCTAGCAATATGTTTCTATTCTGTTATCCTCATTTGATTCAAGCCCACAGCATCAAGACGAAATGCACTGAATGGACATAACGTATGATTTATCAATAATCTGTAAATGCTTTACGAGGACTAGACTTGCCATTTTTACTGTTTGTTTTATAGTAACACATACATCAAGAGAAGTGTCATCAAAGCAGGTTTAATCATTTAATCATTAGATGTCACACAATAAATATTCTACAACACAAACTACTTTAGCAAACAAACTTCGCCAATAAAATAGGGTCCATAGTTTCACAGTGCATCAGGTTTATTAATGAAACCTAGAATCTCCACAGAGAGAGAAGTCGATTTCACCAATACGTCAATAAACTGTTCAGACTGACACCTGATAAGTGGCTGTCAGGGCCCGCAAGGCCCTCTCTGAAGGCCCAACAAAAATATTTGAATAACAAAATACTTATCAAATAATTCCAAATGGTCTGCTGGTTTGCTTCCTTTCATGGCTTCTTCCAACCAATCAAATTTCAGCCATCACTTGTTTCCAGGGTGAAGGAATCGGCCTCTGCATCATAAAATCAGTGTTGGTCATGTCCTTGCTTCAACCAATCAGAGTGTGAGTTGCCGACAGCGCCAACGTCAGCGTATTCACATCCTATCATTGGATAGTCAGAGCATTTAATCTCCAGCACTAGCTGACTGTATCTGTCATGAGCTGCAGGGGCAAACTTATAGTTGTGTTGATTTAATGGCAGTTTTATCAACCTACAATTGCTGAAGGAGAAGAGAAAGAGAATGGTTGGTTGCAGAGTTATTGTCAAAACCATTTTCAAGACAGACTTTTCAAGAGGTCATGAATGCCCCGCAACACTCAGTGTACACGGAGGTCCAGTGCAAGTTACTTGTGCACACAACAACTACAACCATTGCAGGAATCTGGACTTTGTTATTTGCCATTATATTATTTTGAAGACAATGAAAAGCTGACGTACATCACCCTCCTTGACTCCCAGAAGTTGGGGAATAGCAGCCACTTTTTTATGCAGCTGTAGCAGTAGGACATGTGCAACCAGGATTTGATTAATCATTAAAGGTATTTTTTCCAGCTAGTTTCTTTCTGTGATGCAACGGCTCTTTATACTGTATTTTTGCATCATAACATGGTTTTATAGCCATAAAAAAGTTAATAAGGTGTGGATTGACACAGACCGAGCATTAATAAAGGCCTCGATCTGAAATGCACAGCCCACCAATGCACCTGAAGTATTGACAAATGGAGAAAATACAAACAGGCCACCTTCTTACAAGGTGTTAATTGATTAGTTTTATCCAGAATGTTTAAATGATGAAAAGGTCTTCTTTGTCAAACCAGTTTGTAGTCTGATCAGCAGGATCCCTTGGATGGTTAAGAAGAGTTTCATTGGAGTAAAGCTTTTGAATAGAATAGAATAGAACTTTATTGTCATTGCACATGCCACAAGTACAAGGCAACGAAATGCAGTTTGCATCCATCCAGAAGTGCTTTAGCTAAACTATAATATATATACATATGGTTATAAATATATGAGGCTATAAACAGACTATGAATATAAGTATATGACAGGTTATAACAGGCTATTGATATGAGTGCAAAGATATAAAGTGCAGGTAGTAAGTGGTGGTTCAGTCCGTGTGTTATTGTTGTGTGTATGAGGATACAGTCCGTCGTTTGTTTTTGACCATTGTGTGTGTGTGTGTGTGTTCAGTTAATGAGTGTTGATGTCGTTCAGGAGGCAGAGTTCAGGAGTGTTACTGCTGTAAGGAAGAAGCTGTTCCGGTACCTGGTGGTCTTATTCTGGAGGCTCCTGTAGTGACTCCCAGAGGGCAGGAATTTTATTACCAATAAAAATCCATATTATTATTTTTTTTTTTTTTTTATTGCACTATTATCCCCTGTGAGGGAAATTCCGTCTCTAGTTGACCCCTCACTAGCAGCCACACCTAGTAGCACTCAGGGAGAACTGGTGGGGGCTGAGAGTCTTGCTCAGTGACCCTTGGTGCATGTTTTGAGAAGTCAAATGAGGAAAAGGTGTCTTTATATCAAACTAAGTGTTGCAGTACAATCAACAGGAGCCCAGTGAAGCTGCAATGATGTTGGTGTCACTGCAGTGAATACCAGTGATGTCATGAGATATTTCGTGGTATCTGTCTTCACTGTTGCAGCAGTTTGTAATTTGCAGACTGTCCCTGTACTCTGTTCGCAGAGCCGGCTGCTCATCAAGATCAATGTCCTTTCTGCTGCTGCTTTTGATAAAAAAATTAGCTTGAGCATATTGTTTACCTCACCCCGATAGGAAAGAGGCGTCATTTGTATGTTGATGACGTTTTGATAAAGAGTTATTGATGCCGGAAATCCAAATCTTTCCAACTCAACTGAAGTGTGTTTTGTAAAGTAGAATATTTCCTGTGTGTCGCACACAGATTGAAGATGTTTGGGGTTGTTTTAATCCATTCAGTATATTACTGAATGATGAAGGACTTTAGATTAATTGAGGATTTGGTGAAAATAAATGCGATTTTAATGAAAATTCCTTTGTCTGATAATGATGCTATGGTGATAGAGTTGGGCAGTATCCACATTTTGATACCATTAAACCAGAAATCTCGGGGTATACGGTATTATCATCACTAATTATAAATCTAGCCTATATTTTAGGCACAATGCAGGCATTAAAAATCTGTACCTGGTTTTGGCTAAGGCCCTGTCTACACTTAAGCATTTCAAACATTTTGAAGAGTTTTGGCTGTTTCCATGACAATGGCATTACAATTCTCTGGGAAATGTCTCACTTTGAAAATGGCATTCAATGTGCAATGATTTCCAAGCTTAATGTAGATTATTAACGATGGAAGATTCCAGAAATCTCCCATTTACTACACCATCTTCTACATGAGTCAAATCACAGAAAAGCACAGGTTTTTTAATGTTTTGCCAACTCTAGATAACTGTCATCTGAACAATCACAGCAAAAAAAATTAAAAATACTGTTACATTGGGTTGCTCTTGTGTAAAGGGGTAGCTGTGTAGGATCCCCTTGACAAACCACAAGTCCGTCGCAAGACTAGCAGAGCGAAAAATGCAATTAAACAGACATTTTCACTGCTCAATTTAGAGACGTCGGGCAAACTGAACACAGAAAGGCCGCGATAATGTTGCTAAACCTCAGAGCGAGAATATATTTTCATAAAACCTTCAGCGCCTTGTAAATTTGCTCCAATTGTTGATGCTAACATCCCGTGCCGGTGAGTAACTGTATTTTCTGATCTGTCGTGCAGTTAGAGACACTTTTAGCAGTGCCAAGGCTGAGAGCACTGATGAAAGGTAGAAGAACACCGCTTAATCGATTCCCATCCATTCATCCCTTACCTTTCAAGAAAATCCCTCCGCTTACCCCCCTCCACCCCTTCACTCCCACCCCTCCCTCCTCTCACACACCTTCACTTCAACCTTTTTTAAATCAGTAAACCCCCTATTAAATAATATGACTGCGTTGGATCCTCACTGTACCCTCACTCAGAGGAGAATGAGGGGGGAGGGGAGAGGAAAATCCTGATTGAATCACTCGCCCGTGTTCCTTCTCCATTGACTGCAGATGCCTGGGAATACTCCTAATCTGAGGAAGCACCTGGGGCCTGTACTGGAACCGTGATAAACATATCCAGAATCTCTTTGTTTCCTGGGTTGATTTATCCAGACACCCGCGATCCTGATAACCGTTTCTACGAAGCAAGTTATCAACTCGCAAATTCAACCCAGACCTACAAGTTCACATGAAAGGGGCGGAGTTTGCAGTTTCTGACCAATCACACACGGAGAAACTCTGCAGTGCACTTTACAGATTACTGAAGATTATTCTCCGACAAAAATATGAAGAATTCAAACACATTCACCAGGCTGAAAGCAACACTGCTGCTGCAGCCAAAGCCAGAACATTCCTGACTGTTAATGCGTGACTTCGTCAGGTTATACGCTATTAATTCAATGGACAGTATAAACATACAGCATGGCATCACTCAGTTTCACTTCATAACCCTACGTTAACACGATGTTCCCGGCGGCCACAGCAGTCCCATTTGTCAAAACGTAGCGCGCCGTGGGATTTTAGGCTATGTTTGTCTCCACAGCAATCACGGTTGTTGTATGCTGTTACTTTAAAAGTCAGGTGCATTGTGGGAAGTGGAGTCGTTTTTGTTGAAATTGGAGCGGTGCAGGAGATGTGTTTGCGCCCGCTGAGTTGTGTTTTAAGTTCTGTGTCAGAAAAGGAATAAAAGGACTCGTGTTCATCAGCTATGGCTGTCTTCCCTCCATTCAACTGCACACGCACAGTTACCTGTGAAAAGCTTGTTACCAGCAGACGCGAGCCACGGCTGAGTGAGTGAACCTCAGTAATAAACTGGATCAATATATCAATATCATGTCAATATATATGATTCCCGTCACACTACGGACCACTTCCAAGTTTTGTAATGGCCTATTACGTACTGTCACGTTTTATAGCTTTTATCACGTTTTACTACGGCCTATTATGTTTGTCATCCGCACCGTGACCGTCATGAGGACTTTTTTGACAGTTTAAAATTCTGGCACGGCGCCCATGGCAACCATGCCCTGTTACGTTTGCTCATCCTGTCCCCCCGCGTTGTCCGATGTCCATCCCATATTGTCCACGGTGGCCTGAAACGGGGCTGCTGTGGCCGCCGGGAACAGACTGTAAACATAGCATTACAGCAGACACGTGTCGTTCAGAACTTCCTCGCTGTTCATCTTTTAGTTTAGATTTTCCATCCAGTTGTTTTGAGGCTGTTTCCTCCGTGTGTGTGTGTGTGTGTGTGTCTGTGTGTCTGTGTGTCTGTGTGTACGTTTTGTGTTGGAATATTGAATCATCACCACGACAGCATGAGTATTTCTGCTCTCTGTAAATTCGTGTTACTGCAGTTCTATCAGGTGTGGTCATTAACCTAATTTTTCCAGATAAACAGACTTGGAACAACCCTGATAAACACAGAGAAACGTCCTTCAAAGCCGAGGATTTATTTTATTTTATCAAAAAGATTGCTCTAAACTACTTTCTCATCTTCTCCCCGCTGCAGCCCAGCGCTGAACCTGCACAGCAGTCACCATCATTTTAGAACGGGCAGGTTATTATGGACCGAGGTCAGGACCCTATTGTAATTGTAATTTTTCTTTCTTATTATTATTTCACTGCGTCATTGGACCCAAATTTGACCCTCTGAACATGCTCAAAGACTCGCCAAATTTAGCACGCTCATCAGGACTGGTGAAAATTTTAAGAAAATCTAAAAATAAACCCCTACTGCGCAAAAATGTGCTCTCTAGTGCCACCTAGAAACACTAAAATGGCCACCATCAGCCATTTTATTTAACATGGGTGTGCATGTGGAAAGTTGGAGTGAAGACAGTTTCAAAAAAGAAAATGTCACAGTCATTTTTCTTCCTCTTTGTCAGAACATTATACATCAAAACGCAGCTACGAGCCTTTTGCCCGGGGCCACTTTTGTCTGTCACTTAAACAGTTCAATCTAAAAAAATGCAGTAATTTACAGCAAGTGCACGGTTTCCTCCCATAGACTCCAATGTATTTTTTGGAGACATTTTCTCACTCAAATCCAAAAGTTGAGACATTTTTCGCAACTCATCACGGGGAGACAGAAGTGTTTCAGGACATGACAAGCTCACTGTGCGTCCAGTGAAGATTTTTCAACAGTGTCTCACAGTTCTCAAACACTAATAAGTTTTTATAAGGAGCGCATTGCATTGTTCGTGCTCGCCAGTTAGCATGCTCCCTGTCACACTCACACACATTGTGACATGGACACACACGCATACACACTAAATGCACACAACACACACAAACTCACACACAGCACACCGACATACACTCACAAACACACAGGCCATTATTGGGCCAGAAGCCATGATTGGGCTGACCCCGAAAGGCCAGAGCCCGAGGTCCCAACCAAGGCTGCTGGCAGCTTTAATTTTCCAAGAGATCTGATTGGTGAGGAGGCGGAGCTGTTACATTCATTTTGATCTTTTCCAGAACGTAACTTACTCCAGAGCAGAGCGTAACTTGCTCCCAGTGTGAAGTGAGCGAGCGTCGTAGTACAGATAACTCAGGGTTCATGTTGAAGTTATAAGAGAAAATCCAGCTTCGTAGCCTCGGGTTAAGCACAAGATTTTTCTCAAGGCCGAAGAGTGTACTTGACAGGCTTAGATCTACCATCACAGATCTACAATCACAATGTTTCCAAGGGGAAAGTAAAGGAATAGGAGTGCATGGAGCTGGGTTTTAATTTATGTATTATCAAGGAAAAACACTGCGTAGTTGTAGTTAAGGGTTTTTATGTTCAATAAATTTATGAAACAACTGCAATGTTACAGTACAAGCAGTTAGATGTTTTGATATATTTGTTAAACTTCATATATTGAGAAATAAATGTGTTGAATTGGAAAATGTTGACATTTTATTATTAAACAAATTAACATATATTTCCACATAAACACAGAAAAGTACCGAAAATTAGTACCGTTGAGTACCAGGTACCAGGTATCGCTACTACACCAGTACAAATGTGAAATTTACCCATCCCTAATTCTGAGTCATTTTAGAGAAAGTGAGCAAACCCCAGGATAAAAAAATTTCACTTGTTTTATTTTTACTGCTTTGACATGTCAAAAATGTATCCATTTTGATCCAAAATGTGCCATCCAGATCCATCCATACGTCTCAGTCTGGATGGATCTGGAGAAAACAGTACAGTTTTCTCCAATTCATGGTCTTTGCATGCCGGATCCAATTCCAGAGAACGGAAAGTCAGAGCAGGTTCCACGTGGACGGGAGCACACAATACAGACAGGACAAAACACAGAGACACTCATATTCAGATTAGTTAACCTCACAAGAAAGAGTGATAAACTGAGAATTCACTCATTCTGTCACAGAGACATAAACTGGAGTTTAACTGGTGTTTGTTCCTTCTTTTTTCTTTAAAGGATTTTGAGTTAGGGTAAGGATTAATTGTTTTTAACCATCTACAGGACATCCACATGTGTAAACTAGAAAAGCATTCCGAGAGCTCAGATCTCCGCCAAATTCAGTTTCCAATTTTTAAAATTTTCCAAATTCAAAGTGCCACCATATCGTTAATCTGGATCAGATCCAGACGAAATTTTGCACCCTACTAGATATGACCATCCTACACATCACTGGATTTTTACAAGTCAATCAGATATGATCTCCAAGAGAGAGGATGTTTTGAAAAGTGGCTTAATGATAAGTAAAGGGGAGAAACAGGATCTTTGATATTAGTTTGTATCCAGATGGTTCTCAGGATCACTCTCAACATTTAATGGATCTA
>OMNM01030714.1:0-11520 GCA_900302745.1 Parablennius parvicornis
CATGGTGATGGAGGACTGTTTGAAAGACCCACTGCAGCTCTGACCTACTTGTGTCAGTGAATGGGCTGTCTGTAGACTGTTTTTTTGTTGAGTGTTGCATGTGTGTGTATGTGTGTGTGTGTTTGTTGGAGATCTGGTCGATGTGTGTGTGTGTGTGTGTGTGTGTGTGTGTGTGTGTGTGTGTGTGTGTGTGTGTGTGTGTGTGTGTGTGTGAGACACACACACACACACACACACACACACACACACACACACACACACACACACACACACACACTACCCTAGGGCTAGCACCAACACAAGAAACCAATTTTCAATTTACAGTGGAGTGGGAAATCTCCCTGCCCCCAGCCAGCAATATCTCCTTCTCCAATCTTAAGGGACAAGGGTCTGACAGCAGCTGGGGTGTTAGTGAATGTGTGTCTATCTGTGTGCATGTTCCTGCATTTGACCGACACAAAGGCAGGCCGGCAGTCTTCATAGTAAAAGCGAGTGTGTGAAAGAAAACTAGTTAGTGAGGCAAAGTGAGAGAGTTGTCATTAAGCAGATAATCTCTGTGATCTCATCCAACAGTTTTTATACAATAACAAAAGCCATCACTCTCCTTGTGTCAACCCCCGAAGGCTGGACCGGTGCCCATCAGAACCTTGGCAATGCCCTGCAGTGTCTGTGCTCTCACCAGGCTCTGGTTTCAGGGCTGGTAAACAATGGCAGTGGTTAGGTTTGGTAATGGATCTGAGGGAGACGCTGGCACAAGGCTGAGCCCTAGGAAGCAATCTGAGACTTGGCCCGGGTTCGCTAGAGGTGTCCCTGAATGCTCAAGAGCTGCAGGGGATGGAGAGCTGGGCATGGACCCAGGCGTCATGGAGGTAGGGGAGGCTAACAACTCAAAACACAGCACGCCCCAAAACGTCTGTTTTGCGAGTTGGTGGCTTAGCAGATTCTGTATCTGGGAAGTGGTAATAATGAGAATTCATATGCATGAGAACGTGAGATAATTCTCGGATTGTTTATGAATATGTCCGCATATGTGTGTATGTGTGGGTGGCAGTTTTACTTACATGTTGTGAAGCACACACCACCCACAGTGAGGATCTCCTGATCCTAGACACTCGCTGCAGGTTGAGTACTGACCACAGGCTTCCACCGGCACCCTCGACAGCTGTAAGGAGAAATTGGACCAAGGTTAAAAAACTACACGTTCTGAGTATGCAGCAGAAAAGGGAAAGCAACACAGATAGTGTGACTTACCAGGTACATTTAGTGCTTAAAGGTAATACATAAAATGCAGTGTAAAGCACGTCAAGGCAGAAATGTCAAGATGAAGAAGACATCAGAATACTTGACTCTGATATGGGTCTTATAAAAGCTTCCTTTTTTAATCAAGTCCGTAAACTATTTATTCAAGACCTCAGATGAAGAGTACAGGGAGTTAAGAAGTGAAGGAATTGCTATGAGCTTATTGCAAGCCGTGAGGAAGAAGTAGTGATAGTTGATTTGTTTTTTTGTCATTTTGTAGCCCCAAAACTACCTGATTATCATCATTTTTGATAAATTATTTGGTAACAACTACACATTATCTGATGCATAAAACAGCTAATGAAATATCCAAAGTATTTTGCATGATTTTATGAACACGTTAAAACATGACAGTTTCAATCTTTCTCCACTTCAGCTGGTTTCGTATGGGAGAACGAGACCACTTGGGACAGCAGTCCTTCTATTATGATATATAGCCCTGCCAATTCAAAGTGGCATTGATTGGCACTGATTGGCATGAGCCTTGAGTGACCAAGTGCAAGGGGCAAAGCTGAGGTAGATCTCAGCCGTCCCCGCCACCCGTCACCATGGTAACAGCGCGGCGCAATAATAGGTGTTGCTGGCACTTTTGATTAATGAGCCGTCATTGGCGGATGACCGCTGTCACTCACGACGCTCAGTGATGACAGCCGAGAAAGTGAGACGGCATCATCAGCGTGGGGCTGTTATTGTTATGACAGTGGCAAAAGGGGTGCGAGGGTGTGTCCTAGCATATTTGCTAGTATTTCAATCTATTTTAGATGAAGATTAAGATAAAAAATTATTGTTTTCTCTGCCAAAGATAGACATGTTGAACAGATTTTGTTTAATGCAACTTCAAAATAATTAGTATGTGAAGTACTATTACTCATGTATAATGGAGTTACAACTCAACTAGTCGATGCTGCATTGAATAGAAACCAAGATGAAGGTGCATGGAAGAGAAACACTTACGAGCCAATTATTGGGCATATCTGCTCAGATCACATCTCATAAACATTGCACAAAACTGAATCCTTCAATGAAACCCTGGAGTTTTTCCAAAGAGGCTGCTCTGTTGATATGCGGCATACAAGAAACAATTCCAGTGAACAAACAATATGATATCAGTACATGAAAACCTAAAACCATCACTGTGCATGACTTTAATAGCAAGATGCCACATATGAAGTTTATGTAAGAAGACAGAACATTAATATTGCATTGGTAAAACCTGCATGGCAAGTCATGATGGGCAGTGATGTAATTTATCTCTAAATTCAACAAAAATCACCTCTTTGCTTCAGGGCACCGCCTACAATAGGTGCTCGAGATCAAATAATTTTATAAACAGGTCTTACTTTTTACATTGAGATGTAAGTAATGTAATTATACATGTATTCATGGGACATTTCTGTGACTAAATTCCACATTTGAGGTTATGAAAAGGACCATAATTACACCATGCAATGTAGGACATGACTGAATGAAACAGGAGATCAGGAATTCCTGCGTCTGGTGGTATCTCTGAAACGCAGCCTGGCACTGACGGCGGTTCTCCCTGTTGGACGCACAGACTATCACACAGCACATCTTTGCCTGACAGCCTCGTTTTCAAATAATAATAAAAAAAAAACACACCAAGTCAAGTCAGTTTTGCACACGCTTGCAGTAGAAGTCAGTTTGCATCACATGTGCACACCGTTGCCGTTACTGAAGTCAGACAGTGACACACTGCCATGACAGAGTTGCTCTGAAAACCCACCACTACATCATTTTCTCTCTTACTTGCTACATTTATGTATCTTCAGTGTATCTCTGGGAGTACTATTAATAGCACACATACACACACACAGTGGCACAGATTCACACACAGCTGAGTGAATTCAGAAGGGGCGTATCGCCTTGTCAAAGTCAAGAGGAATCCTGCATGCTATTACAGATTAGAGACAATGCAGGTGCATCTTTGTGTGTGCGTGTGTGTGTGTGCGTGTGTGTGTGTGTGAGCTTTGGGAGAAAATGGGTAGTATGTTTTGCCCTCCCTGCTGCTGAGAGGCATATTTGCATTAGGTAGATAAAGGGAATGGGTTTGAGATGGAATCAGGGAGATAGTGGAACAACAGTGTGTGCACATGATCAAACTCAACACTGATCTTCATTGCACCATGCATCTCACAAGACAGATTTCCTCCTCCTCTGTCACTCTCCACTGGGCCTGCTTTCCCACTGAAGATCCACAGTCGCCTCACCTCACTGCCACCTGAATAACCTCTTCTACTCCGAAGACACAACCCCTTCGTGATTGCCTATGAGGAGGGATTTCGGCTAAAGCCTTATCGTAACAGTGTATAAAACGGCAATTTCTCTGTGTATTTTCCTGCGCGACTTTATGTCATCTTCGGAGCCACGTCGCCGTATCCAGTGGTTTGTCACCTTGTGATCTGCCATAAAAGTTAAGCACCCAGGCAAAACTGCAGGGAAGATGCCGCCATATCTGAACGCTTTATAATTTAACACTTCATCAGCGGCTGACATGCCGGCCCGCACACGGCATGCACCAATCGAGAAACACACAGCGAATTAGACTCAGACAGTGGGGTGGGAGTGGTGTGGCGATGCCTATCGAAGCCTCAGAAGGCTGCATCCAGGGAAATGGTTTTGTCAACAGATAAAAACACACAAAAGACAAACACACACATTCAAAGCCAAGCAGAAGAGATGGGTGCCAAAACGAGTCCTCTGTTCCAGAGCACACGTCCTGATATCATTCATTCCCTCTCTGTTTCTGTCTGTCTGTCCCCGTCACTCAGACGCTCTGAGGTGTGTAAGATCACACATTCATCATCTCTCCAGAGCCCCTGGTTTCTCTATCTGGCGCACGCACACACTTTAGCAGGCAACACTTTTGTCTACGCTTTTATCAAAAAATGGAGGGATTTGGTGGCTAAACGACCCAGTGCACCCCTTGTCCCTCTCATCTCGATATCACATTCATTTCATGCTATCTTCTCTGTGGGGTTTGCCAGCGAGGCGACCATTACGGCTCACTGTCTCTTCACTATGACCGCACTATCATATCAGCAGGGATAAATACAAAGGATGAGGTGCATGGCATTTATAATTCCCCTCCTGTTTCAGGTGAGTAAATGACAGCCATTAAACCCTGCACTCTCCCCGCTCTAACAATGGGTAAAGATTGAAGCGGCTTTATAAAATTGTGCTCTTAAAAAAAAAAAAAAAAAAAAGGCCAACATCACACAAGTACTTAATGCCTTAATGTGAGGGGAGGAAGATGAAGCCACATTTCCTCTTTTGCTTTGGTGGCACAGTGGCATCAATTTTTATGTATACAGCTGATATACAGTCAGTGTGTGTTGTATCTGTCGAAGGTGGGTGTCAAGGGGAGTGTTAGAAATGTGGCTTTACGTATTTAATCACTCCACCGAGATGATAAAGATTGACTTTGTTTTTCTTTCCTCTATCTATCCTTTCTTCTCTGCGTCCCCCACTCCGTCTTACATAATGCCAGCGGCCTTTAAGTCAACCTGCTATGGGAAAGTGATCATTTATTAAATCTGCAGAGACTTTTATTATCATCTAATTCCTCTGCCTCATCTCAATTCCTCTCTTTATCCTACTCTTTTCCTGCCCCCTCCACTTGTAATTAAACAGGGATTCCACCTGCAGCCAAACTACAGCACTCCAAATGAAAAGAGAGAGGAGAAATTAAAGTGATAGTCCAATCCTGCCTCACAGCCTGTAGGGCACACTGAACTTCTCTTATCTTTCCTCTTTTTCCCCCAGGCTACCTTCGTCTTTTTCTCCTTCCGTGGTGTGAGCTTGTTCATTAGTTCAGCACAGCGCTGGCAGTCTTATGCCGCCATTGGCCGTGAAGCAGAAATGAATATGAAATTATTCCGTTAAATGTCTGTAATGTAGTGTCATCTGGTCCTTTTTAAGAAACACATTGTCAGTTAACGACGCTGCGCATGTGACAGAGATTTATTGCCGCTTACGACAGCCGCCATCTACAATTCAATGCGATGACTCCAAGCGAATCCGCGACAATCATTAAACCTGTTTAGTGAAATCATTATTCACAGGCATGAGAGTGGATATGAATTTTAAGTCCTGACTTGCTAATATCACAACAGTCTTGATGACCTTAACCAATCACCAGTTAGCATTTGTTCAATTGCTAATATCAATACCAATATCGACTCAAATGAGATTCCACACAACTTTTTTTAGTCTAACTACCTACAGAATATTTCTTCCATCAATCCCACTCCTTTGTCCTCCGGTTACCCACCTTTCTACCTCTCCATCTGGATGGACGAAAGATTGACGCGGTAGCCAAATGAAGCGAGGGACACATCAGCGACCCGCAGCCTCGTCACAGTAAACGCGCCGCTCGATCCGTCAACCACCAACCAAACGCTGTTATATCATAAACCCGGTTAACAAAGCGAGCCAGCGGCTGCAACTGCAATATTGTTTTCATTTGACATTCCAAAGGGTAAATGACAAAGCCATCCATTGCACTGTCAGGAGTGTCAGCGCATGACAAACGACTTGGATACGATCAATCATTTTCACTTATCTTTCCATTTCAAGGAGGTTAAGCCCCCCCATACACAAGACAAAAAAAAAGCAGATAAACAAGCTTGAAGCAGTTTGCCATTAACTGTTTACAGAGTACAAGTTTGTGTTGTTGGCTTAACATTTGTTATCTTTGATATCTCTAAGCTTGCCGACGATACAAGCAAAACATCATGGTAAAGTTGATAACATCCATCCATCCATCCATCCATCCATCCATCCATCCATCCATTCCTCCCATCACAAACAAAAGCCCCCAACATAGGATATCCTCCTCGCTGTGATAGAAGAATACTAACCACCACACCACCATGCACCCATATTGATAAAATGACATTCAGTATTTCCTGTGACATACAAGATGTGGACAGAGAGACTGTAATCCTGCACAAGCTGCATCTTTTCGCCTCGGGGTAAAACTCCGAGAGGAAAATATCTCTCGTGCAGCAGCACAGATGTAGTACACACCTTTAAGTTTCCAACATGCTGGCAGAAAAAGAATAAATGTTGACTCATATCTAGGACACATTTTAAAAAAATTTGTCTCTAATTATCAAAGCTGTAGAAAGGCTGAGAACATCAACTGAGAAATGTCTTTTTACAAAGGTCAGTGAGGGGGAGAGAGAAGCGGGGCAAAGGTAAAAGTTCTGAAAAGACTTCACCAAGACTTCCCTCCAACCTTGTCTGCTCCACTTTGTTGACACTTCCTCAGAAGTGCAGCAGGCAGCTGTGGCTGCAACATATCAGCCCCTTTCCCTCGCCTTGTTAGACCACAAGCCTGCAGCTAAACTGGGACACAACACGATATGCACATCTAAACACCTTCCTCACTCTGAGCCGCGCACCAGCGGGGTGAGGAAGCCACACTCGGAGGAATGTGGTTAAAAAGTTTCCCCCGCTGCTAGAAACTAAAGGATGCTGTTATTAAACATCTTTGATGAGATGCAAAGACGCCATACTTCCACAAATTGGCTTGTCGGATTTCCCTCCGGGGGTTTGAAACAGAAAAGCGCGTTTGACTTTGAACGATCTCACCCCAGTATAGTACACATTTTCAATAATTCACACTTACAGATCTGCATTTGCTACACTGAACGTAAATAATTTAGCGCAATGAGTGTGTGGCAGGAGCAGCACTTCCCAGCAACAGTTTGTAGGCTGAATGTATGAAGGCCTAAGTGTGTGATAAAGAAATTACTAAAGCATGAAAACCAAGTACGAGCAGTGCTGGGTGAATTATAACCACAGACTCACTGGCAAGATGAGTTCACGTATTTGCCAAGTTGCTGCAGGGTAATGGTATGGCTATGGGAACACTAAAGAAAGCGATTGAATGACTAAGACACAACAAACAGCAGCTCGAGGAGCTCCCAAATACCCTCCAACTCATGTCAAGGCTCAGCACAGCCAGATGCTGACTAATGTGCTTTGCAATCACAAAAGGAGTCATTCATATTACTCTTACATGATTGCATACAAAGAGAAGTAGCTAAGGGGTGTTTGACAATTTGACAGTAACTACTTTATGAGCAATTGTAATAACCGTATAATAAATATTTGTTCATATCTTCAATTAGTTTACATGGTGAAATGAGTAAATGTAACATTTCATTTCTATTCTACAGATTTAAACACTGAATAAAATACTTTTTCATTTAGAAGTAGGGGAAACTTAAAGGGTTCATACGATCCAGCTCTTCAACGATTTCACATGGGTCTCATTGGTCCAAAAACATTGTATTCAAAGTTTATTGCCTCATATCCAGCTTTTCCTTGATTTTCCTCCATTTGAATATTGGATCATAGGAGCTGCAGTGAGAATCTGCTGTGTCTGTGTGAGCTGGACTGGCTCCGCCCACACATGCCCATCTTGGGAAGAGGAGGAAGCGTCGCGGTGTCATGTGCCGGAGCAGAGCTGCCTAATTGTGGGAGGAGTCAAAGAGAGGAGCCTACCCTGATTGGGATTGGCTAAACCCCTGATGACACTATGTTGGGTTTGATTTCTGAGTGGCTCGTTCAAGAAAAACACACTTTCTAAAAAGTGAAACAAGCCAGGGGGAGAGAGGACAGACTTTCTTCACTTCTGGGGCGTCATTCCAGGTATGCAGACACATATTACTGTGGAAAAACACTTAGAAAGTAATTTAGCATAATATGACCCTTTAAGAGTTCTTGTCCTTATATTTCAATATATTAAATACAGCTATTCTGCTCAGTTAGGTTACAGTCAGATAAACTTTACAGCATTGTGTTTCTTCTGGTGATGTTTAATAGAGTCATAACTATCTTTATTGTCACCAATTTTGTTTACTCTCCCAAGCTACTGAAAAAGATTGTAGTGTTTGCTTTCAATCTGCAAATCTGCACCCTCCTTCAGGATGTCTAACTTTAAAATTGGATTTTTATGATCTGTGCCTCCTGTTCCCATCACGTCTGCAACGAATTCGCTTGTTACAAACATGTTCGTATCATTTTCTGTAGTCAACAACTAAAAAGCCACGTTATCTGAAACAGGTTCTCCACCATCACCTATGTTTGCTCCTATGGGATTGTAAGGCTGTTCCCTGTAAAAGCGCCGGGGGGAAAGAGGAAGCAAATATATTTATAACATCCACTAAAAATGTCACTGTGCAATTCTTACTTGTTTCTAATGATGAAATGACCCCGAACATCCACTGACACCACCTCATTCATTCCACTCTGGTGTGCTCAGTGTGGTTGACAGATGAACCAGCGTTAACAGGGCGGTAACACGGCGGCCGACCACTGTACCAGCTCATATTAACAGTTGCACTGACCTGCCCTTGTCAGTCAAACTGCAACCTTTACATCCATAATCACAGTGAGTTCTATAATCTGACTGTCCTCTTTATACCAGAACATCTATTTAACCCACTAATAGGATGACTTGTGTCGATGTCTGTGTGTGTGTGTGCATTTGTGTGTACGGGTGAAAGGGAGATAGAAAGAAATATCCAATTAGAGAACAGCCAATCACTGGATTAATGAGAAGGCAAGGATGACAGATTACTCTGCTCGTGAGGAATGGAGGAAAAAATAAATAAAGGAATGGAGTATGTGGGGGGATGGCGTATGGTGAAAATGACAATGGGTAGTCAGAGAGGGTTAGAAATGAAATAAAGATCGAGAGCGAGAGGCAATGATGAATAAGGAGCAGGAGAAGACAAAAGACACAATCCTCATTTGCTTTTCAAATCCTCTTAGAAGAGAATAGGTGTAGAACTGTATCACCCTTTAAGAAGAGACAAAACAAAAAAAGATTAGAAAAAAATGGCGAATAGACGGAATGAATGAGGTAAAAAATGCATGGTGGAAGAAATAAAAGATGAGAAAACATGCGATGACCGGGATGTCAAGATCATTTTTACAATCCACAATACAGCGCGGGGATGTGTTTGTGTTTGGCCGGCTTCCTCCTCTAATGAGTCTATAATTTGACGCAGACGAGCAGGGTATAGTGTGACTCTCAGCGTGCTGCCTGATCCCCGAGGCTGGATTTACACGTCTCTGCCAAGGTGTTCCAGTGGTCCTGCCACTATTTCAGGTTTTTAATGGATTTCATGTTCTCTAATTGCCAAGGTGCAGTGACACAAAGATCCATACTGGATATGTGTAATCCAAGCAAACCCATTTTTCTACTTTGTGATTGAAAGCAAAGATTGTGCAATGAGTGGAAATATCTTTACACTTCCACTTGAGCTTCAGTATTTCTGCAACTTAGCCTAACCCAATCCTGTTTTGGGCACCTTTCTATCTTCCTAACAAGTTTTGCATCTCTCTCTTGGTCGATAAATCACATTCCCAGGCCTCAGAAACAGCAGGGGACCCGTTACTAGCTCAGCCCTGCTTTAATAGCATTGTGGCTGTTGGGAATTGGAAATGTGCCTACGTGTGCTGGATGTTATTCCAAACTATCACAATGATCCAGCAGGCAGGGCTAAATTCAATAATCCTGTCTCGAAAACCACAACATGCCCTTTGAACTTGGAAATCACTCCAAAATGAACAAAGCAAATACAAGTAATTAAAGCAGACATTTTTGAAAAAAAATTTTTTTTTGTACTCAAATTATACAAAGGCTGCATAGTGCCATGCTCAAACTATAAATTATACTGAAAGTGCATGGATAACAAATGAGTTCAATTTGAGGTTGAAGAGTTCAACATGTTTTGACTGGAGTGACAGGTGAGAAATGAAAAAAATTCAGCTTCACAGCTTCAAGGCCCTAGTTGGAAAAAAAAACAAACGTGTATCCCCCAAATATTGTTGCTCCATGTTCTCTACATTGGAGAAGAAGTGATTACAGCTCATCTCCTTCAGTGATTGCAGACACTTCAAAACTCAGGAAAAAAAAACAATAAACAGTGCAGGCAACCAGTGAGAACGAAGCAGCTTTTGTTTTGGCTTTTGAATCAACAGGACAAATCCTGAATAAACTGGCTCCACAATCAGAATGAAATTAAACCTTGATATAAATGTGAAGTGAAAATTCAAACTTTAAAGTGTGGTATTAAGTGGTATTAATTTTAGACTTAGTCAGTGAATATACACCATCACATGCCAATTATGGTGCAATATCACTTTAAAAGTGGTGTAAAATTCTACAAAATTAAACAAGTCTGGTTATGTCTCATTGAAAAATGTTCTGTAGTTCTGCCTAATATGGATCACTACTGTCCCAGTCATTAAATATAGTATTTATAACATCAACAACAACAACAAGCACCAACGTCTGATCTACTATAAACTAAAAGTACAATATGTGTGCATGAGAACCCACATATTAGTATGTTTTATGCAAAATCTTTATAAATCAGCCCTTAAATGTAACTTTAAGTCACTTGAAGTAGATTTTCTGTGTACGATGCAAATGACTGAACAAAGTCTTCAAGAGAAATACTTCAACAATAAGTCATATTTCAATTATCAAGACAACTTTTTTTATATATATAATGTAATTTCAATAATGTTGCTGTTGTCAGTTTATGCAAAAACAAAAGGTCACTGGCCAGATAAAGGTTAAAGAATCGGTATGTATGCTTTGTTCATGTCTGAAATAAAAAAATTTAAAAAAAAACAGGATGCAAATTTTTAATCTCAAGTTATGTGACAACCATCAAATGGAATAACTTTTATTTGTAAGGGCAGGATGTCTGGTCTTTGAATATCTGATGTGTTACCCAAAATCTGTTGTGAATAATGTACAAACCATTTCATGACATTAATAGCTCACACACCATCCATAACTTTTTTACATATAAAATTAAAGTGTAATGAGTTCACTCAGCGAGCAGTTCACATCAGAACAGTATAAAAATCTCAGGAAAATGCTTGAGCTTAAGCCTCACTCATTTCTTTATGTTGCACTATAAATTCTTTGGCACTGACGAGTGTTTGCAAATGCATTTCTGCGTGTTCTCTGTGTGTATGTGGCATGTTCATTAACTGCTTTCTATATTATTTCATAATCCCCAAATGGTCCTCCTAAACAGTGGAGGTCAGCCCTGGAACTGGGCTAATAGACTAACAGACTAATTACTACCAAGGCCTTACACGTACATAAACACACACAGGACTACTATATCATTAAAAACACAGCCTTTTTCAATATAAGCTAAT
>OMNM01030714.1:11540-23279 GCA_900302745.1 Parablennius parvicornis
ATCCAAAAAAAATAAAAAAAAAAAAAAAAAAAAGCTAAATTTGATGTTTGGCAATAACATACAGACCTAAAGGAATCCGGCGTAATGTGAAGAAATGGAAATTAAGCATCCCTAATAATTCATTTGTTACTCTACAATATCTTTTTCTAAACCCAATTACATGCACTGCAATCCAATAGGGAAAGAAAAACAAATTCTCACTTTGCCCGTTAACAGATTTGCACAAAGGAATAGTAATTGGGTGCCATGACAAACAGCTTTGGAAATGTCCTCATTCTGCTCACATGCGTCTTGCACCCTTCTTTTTTCCTCACTCTTTCCCTTTTTTTGCAGATGAACCGACCTCAGGAGAGGCAATGAAAGCTGCTTTTGAAAAAGGGCACCTTCAACTCGCCGTGTGTCTGATATTTAAAGTGTTATCGCCACGATCTGGGCATAACGTGCACACATTTACACTCACACATAAACACACAGAACGCTGGACATAACTGACACTTTCATGATGCCAGAAAGGGCGATAATCCTGTGGAAGCCGCATACAATGTACAGAGGTAACTCGGATGCTGCTGCCAACAAAACATCAGTGGCCTTCTGTGATTACGGGTGACAGGAGATAAAGAGCATGGAAAGAGGGTTGAAATATGCATATTATCTGAATTTCAGAGCTTTTGCAATATTATTTATTACAGCTCCATTGATAATGAACAGTGAATAGAATACAGGCTGGTGGACCCATTTTGCTTCCATGACTTAAACAATTACACTTAAACAATTTATTGTTGGGATGTTTGGACTGCAGCAGTGAAATGCTGTTGAATGGATAGTATGGATAAGTGAACTAGTTACTTAAAGTTCCACATAAGGTTTAAAACATGGAGTTTGCATGTTCTCTCTCTCTGTGTGTGTTTGTGTGTGTTTCTCTACGTACTCAGGTGGATTTCCTCCCAGAAACTAAAAACATGCATTTCAGGTTAATTAGTGACCATAAAATGCCACTAATTGTGAGTGTGTGTGGTCTCAGTCTTTGGTTTTCCAAGGCTGAAATGATGTATATTCCTACCTTATATACTCTTTAAATCCCTGTTCACATATATTTTACATATACATTGCTTTCAAAATACAATTTTGGTGTTTTACAGCTTTTATTTTGATTTATTCAGCATATAAACGAGCCTGAAAATTAGCTTGTTAGTCTATCTGGGACTTATAATTACTTTATGTACAGCTAATTTCTCTTTTATGGCTTCAACAATACATTAAAACTGCATCTGAAGATGCCTTTGTAGTAGTTGTGCATTTTTTATATGACAGCTAACAGAAGGCATTTAAAATGAGCAGTTTTCTAGTTTTCTTTTAAAGAATAAAGTTGCTTTTTTGTATCCTAATAAGGTGGAGAAGCTGTGATCAAGTGATTGAATTAAATTTACGACAGAATATATACAAAGTGTGTGTTTACCCTACGAATCTGCTAAATAACATACTGACACAACTGGATTTTTCTTTCAGATAATGTACTTTTTTGCAGATGATCATCTATGAAAAGTACCAGGCAGAAGCTTCCACAACCACAACCACAAAATGAAATGTGATGCCAAGGATGGGTTGTTGGAGGAAGTAATCATTTATAATAGAACATTATAGCAATTATAGCAATGTGAGATAATCTGTCACAATGTCACACTGTTGGATCAGTTTCCATGCGCATATTGTTTAATATGATCCAAACTTTGACATGTGGTGGCACAACTTTGCTTTTACAATCTATATTAAAGGAAACAATACAAGTCTCATATTATCTAATCTATAATGGTCTAAATCAATTAGTATTTTAATATCTGATCTCATCTGGAAGTCTTTATGTATCTTAGATCAATAGGTTACACTTTAACTTCATTAAATTTAAAAATTTACTCTCAGAAATGTATCGCTTTCAATGATAAACTATTTAGCAAAATAGAAACTACCTCATCGGCTACAAATACATTATTAGAAGTAAACAAATAACTGTTTATTAAATGACCAATTTATGTAATACACTACCCAAAAACAACTAGAACAACCATTTAGTTATCCAGATTGTGGTCTCGTGATTGGATGCGGTGTATTCTGGTTTACTCCAGTTTTCTCACAGTCTAAAAACATGCATCTGATGATATTTGGCAACACCAAGCTGCATCTAGGTGTGAATGTGAGTGTGGCCGCCTGCCTCTCCGTCCAGGAGCCACCCTGCCTTGGCCCACAGTCAGCTGGGGCCGCCTCCAGCACTTCACAAAGCGCCGGGTGGATGGAAGTGGTTCAGATATACATCCACACACTGCCGCACCAGACAAGGCCTGCTGCCAGGCAAAGCTGAAATTACTAAGACTATTAACTTCTCAATGAGATAATACATCTGTACAAACTAGAGAGAGAATTCGACTGGGAGACTTTCTGTAGTCTATAAATAGCTTTACAGAGTTTGACTTTTTAAGTGCTGCAAATCTATGAATTTATCATTTCTCTGATGATGAAATTTAACAAGTCAAACCCTTTTTTACAAAGTACTATGTGAAGTTTTTAAGACAAAAGGACTTAACTTCAGTCAGGTTATATGATTTATGTTCAGTTGTTAATGTACTTCACACTACAAGGGCTTGCATCTATCTTCCTTTCATGTATATGAGAAAAGAGAATGGAGGAATCATCTATAGCAATAACGTTCAAAGCATAAATTGTATGTTAACTTTCTCGCTTTGTGCGTTTAACATGAGAAGTGAAAACTGAACATGGGCGGTCACCGTCGTGTGCGTTTATATGACTTTCCACGGTGCTATTCTGGCGAGTTTCTGCCTCTGATAGAGGTGTTCACAGACTCCGTGTCTGTGTCCATTACACAGAGTGCTGCTATTTCGCTCCACATTCCATGTCATCAAAGGCACCGGGAGAGAAAGTGCGTATGTGTGAATCTGCTGGTGCGCACACGCACACACACACCAATGTGTTCCACGCAAGTGGACTAAGTCTACTCTCCTCTCTCCCGCCCTATAATTCAACACATTTATTCACTCCAGCTCTCCCCTCGCAGTCTGCTTCTATAAAAAGACATGGTCGCAGCATCCAACGGCTCATCTAATCTCTCTAGTCTCTCCCTCGGCCAAGCTGCAATGAAAACCTCGCCACCGCCACCAAAAGGTTATTCCACCCCGTGACATAAGAAAGTGATGAATGTCTCAGGAGCGGTGATGCTGAGTCAGCTGGGAGGAGGTTTGATGTGTGTTGTCTGTTTCTGGGACTGACCTGAGTCTCAGACATGACATAGAGGTAGTGGTGGTCAGAAGAGAAAGCCATGTCTCTCAGGATGGGTCCGTTCTCCACAGCTTGCACGGTCTCATACTGGAGGGCACGCGAAGAGCTGTCAACCCGGATCTGTGGAAAAAAAATAAAAAAACAGAGGCACATGAAAAATGTACATGTTATAGGTTCAATAGTTTTAAGAGAAACACTTGGAATTACTTAATCGAACAGAAATCGTCAGTTTCTTACTTCAGTATTTGGAATTTAGAAATAGAGGCAAAGTAAAATGCTAAACATCTATCTTACTTTAATGTAGGGAAAAATAGTTTGCTCTTGATATGCTAAAATTGTACAGGGCAAGTGAATATATTGTCCCGTATTTTATGTTTTCAAATGTACCAACAAAGAACAGTTTGTTCTTCGGCGATAGAACTGTCACATTTATTCCTGTTTTCCATCGGAAGAGCAATGGAAATATATTTTCACATTCATTCACAAGTTACAACAAAATGGACAGCATAAATGAGGTAATACCTGGAAATATTACAGGTAAACAGGGAACAGACAAGAGGCAAATTGAGCAGGAGTTATGCTGCCTCCCAGAAGGAAGGAACTGACAATGAAACAAAAAAAAAGGCATCTGAAACAACAAAATGTGCAAATAGGAAGAGAAGAGCATTAAAAAAAAAAAAAGGTACTTTTGGATGTTATTACTGACAAAACTGCCCGGTGCATATTGCCGGAGGAGTTTTGCATGCATCAGAGCTTTTAGTGCTGTAGCTGAGAAGTGCATCTTTCTCAATCACAGTTTGAGCCATTCAAAAGTGATTATGGTAATAAGGCATCTGGGTGAGAGGTGTGGTCTGAGGGCCCCTAGGTGAGTTTACTCAGCAGAAAGAGCACGGAAATTGGCTCCGTGCACACTTGGTGATATGATGGAAGGGGTCTGGGTTGTGCCAGAACATCTGTTTACATCGTCTCACACACATACGCCGCCACACTCTGGGTGTGCTCCCAATGATCCTTACTAAATCTGGCTCTAATTTCCTCCTAACACGCCGCTCTGACACACAGCTACCGCAGCAACTTTCATCACCCTGCAGAATAGTCACTCACACACTCACTGGCTTTGTGGGCATGTTGGACAGGTGTGAAACAAGTCTTGTTAAAGTTGCGATGATTCTCGGTGGTTCTTTGTCCTCCTCAGCACTAAAGGGTTCACAGGTAACATGCACAAACCGGGGATAATTGGACGGGAAGCAGATGGTGGAGCAGACAGGTGAGTTGCTTCATGATTAATTATAATAAGCTCATGACTACGTACGCTCTGCATTCTCTCTGTCAGCACATCATATGAAACCTCAGCTGGTCTTTATCAAGACTGGAGCCTCTTAAGGTCAGGAACTGTTACTTGCTCATAGGTAAACTTGAATAATTAGTAATATTTTGCTGAAAGAACTGAGTGTATCTGTTTTGGGCCGAGAGAAAAAGACTGCGTGATCTTTATATAAAAAGTATATATACAAAGATCTGATACTGGATCGTTACTTTATGTAACAAGAAGAAATCAATCTGCTATTCTCTATTTGTCCATCGGGACTTTTCTTTATCAGTTTTCTGACAATCACTTATTGTGTGGTGAAGAGAGAATCCTAAGTGCACTGGGCACAGTTTAAGTACGGGCTTCCCCTGTTGTCTTTCTATTGGTATCCAGTAACACAACATGGCATTTCTTTAAACAGGCACCATCCTTCACCCTGATTTCACCCTGCTCTCCCTCTCTCTAGCCTTGTTTATTCCTCAGTCGTTCTTCCTCTCACTCCCTCCCTGTGCCTCCCTGCTTGGCTGGTGTAGTGACCTTGATCTCACAGAACTTTGGGTTCTTTATATCAAAGCTTCACACACTTCCATTGGGAGCCATTGTGTGCACTGGGGTCAGCTGAAAAGAAAGGAACAGAAGGCAAACGGGAGAAAGAGAAAGAGGAGACGGGAGCAAAGAAGAAAGAAACTTCCACACGAGCCGGAGCCAGATTCAGCAGGTGGAGTTATCTAATCTGCCCAATCGGGCAAGTTAATTTTAGGTGCTACGCATATGCACACACAATATAAAGCATGTGTGCGCTTGTGCAAAGATCTGCATATCAACTTACACGCAGCACATATGATAAAGCCCGGTGTCAATTGCTGTGTAGAGTTGAAAAGCTGACGGTCGGGAGCAGTAGCTGAATATAGAGTTTTATCGTGTTGGGACAGATCCACGGTCACCGGGGAGCAGACGGGCTTCAAGGGGAAGCTCCTGTATATTATCCCTCAATCTGACCACCAACAAAACAAATGAGCCACCAGGGAGCGCACAGCATGTCCACAAGCACGCAACGCTGGCTCCTGTAATCGCACTGGGACTAGGAAGGAACACTCCAGGGAAACATCCTGATTTAAATCAGAGACCACTTGACTTATTTGCACAATAATTGACACATCCAAAGCATTACTCCAAATTTCAACCTAAATCACAGTAAGGTCCTCATGGGTTTGTCGCTCCTATAATTGCAGTTGCAGTTGTTGTCATTTGGCTTAAAGTAGAAAAGAAAATCAATTTTAAAGGAATAATTCTCCAAAATCCCAATCTTTAGCTGTAAATTATTATAAAATCATGTAAAAGCAAATTTCTATTGTGCGATTTTTATCTGCAAAAACAGAATACACAAAACCCTCAGCACTCTGGGTCCAATTATATCAGTTTTTTTTCCATGATGAAAAGCTGACGTGAATGATATGGATTGTTATGAAACTACTAATCCTCGATTCATTATCAGAAACAGTAATTATTAATATATCTTAAAGTAATATTTCATCAGCCTAAAATCATTAAGGCAGCAACGCTGTGTGCTAGCCAATATTATCTGATTCCTTTTCAACAGTAATAAAGTGGATTAGTTGCTCTATGCTAAATGGATTACAATGCTAATCTCCGCTATCACATTAGCACTACACAATAGTCACTCACTGCCAGACAGACTTCATTTTGCTTCGGTGCAGTGGGAAGGTGAGACATGCACTGGGCCAATGTGAACGTATACACGTGAAAAAAAAAGAAAAAGAAGAAAGAAGTGTGTTCACACAAGCACGTCTGTGTGTAGAAATATTGGCATTTCACCGCCACACAGTCACAAACAGGCTGTTTGGCTGCGGATGCACATGCGGAAATAAGGGACGCTCAGGGGAGAGTGGAAAGAGGGTAACTGCCACTTTTCAATCAGAGAAAACATCCACGGTCATGTTGCATAATTATGTATTTAATATCTCAACCTGAGTCAGGACTCTTATGCAAGTGAAGGTCTATGCATGTGTGATTTACACCATAAGAATGAAGAGGCTACCTTGCGTCCCCCTAGTGGCCATGATGGACACTCACATCAGTGCAATAACACTGCAGAGGTTTTTCAGCTAAAAAACTGTGGCACAAAAGTAAATCTGTATGAAAAGGCAAACATTCAATTAAAAATAATTGCTTTATCGAGCTCTCTGAGAACAAGTTTAACAGGAAGTATTCACTGGCTCATAGAAACACAATTCTTATCTCATGTTGTGGATGGTACTTCCAGCCTTGAATCTGTCAATGAAAAATAATGTGCCCAAAGTGACTATCTCCCTCCCTCCATGGGGCTAACAGCTAGCAGAAGGTGTGATACAGACGGGGAAGCCGTTCCGGTGTGAAAACCACAGGATTACCCTTGCTCAGTTTGCTCATATTGGCACTGTACGCCGCAAAAGCACATGGAAAATACAGCACTTCCTCTGTCTCTGCATGCAGCCCCTTCTGCAGACAAGTAAAGCAAACCCTATATTTTACCTGTGCAGTTCAAGTACTGCCTGAACACGTTGTGCAGCATTAAATCAAAACAATACATGCCAGCAAAATATGCAGTTTTACACAGTGAAACAAAAATAGATTATGGCAGGTGACTTATTTAATCACAGGATGAATCAACAGATCAATACTGCTGTTGCTCTAGAAAAAAAAAAAACCTCTTCCAGTGGAAATGTAGTGGACTTTGTGCCATTGAGCATGTCTTTGAATATGATATACATGGCAAAAACAGTACCCACTGGGTGCATTGCATAAAACAGCATCTTAAAAGTAATATTAGACACAGTAGTCATCAATAAAACATAAATACAGTCATCTAGCCTCAGCAGTGAAGGGACGCAAAGTATCCAAGAAAATCCATGTTTGAAGTATTTGTGTATAACAATAAAAATACTGAGATACTGGAAAAAAAACTTTGTTGTTCAGAGTGTGGATGGAGAAAGAGATTGCATGAACTGTGTCCTTGCCTGTTATAGCCGGGAATCTGGGAGCGGGGAAAAAGGAAGGCTTGTCACACAGAGCTGCAGTCTGTTAAGCATGGCACACACACTAATGCACCGCGAATGGAGCACACACCATGACCAACATGCTGCCGGTGGAAGCCAGAATAAGCTGCTGACTAAAGTATCACTACCGTCTGACATGGGCCATGCAACCGTGGCGAGGTGAGTGGGCTGGAGCAGAATGTCATCCAAAGTCACACAGCATGCTGGGGAAACTTAAATTTCCACAATATTTGTGCGAGGAATCCCACTAATTGTCTGAAACAAACACGTGGGAAAAGTCAGCGTCTGTGCCAGAATCTCTGCAGCCAAGAAGGGTCATGAACTTTTCTTTTTTGCTGGATGTGAAAATATGGGCCTCGTGTTAACCATTTTACATTCACGATGGTAACTTTTAACTCATTGGGACTACAAAGCATCACATTGTGCAAATTACATTAATTCTGTAATTCAATAAGAAATGCCCTACCCAGACACCAGCTGTGCAAGTGGTGCTGTAACTCAAGTAATGGTTGCAAGTTCGATTCCTATTTATGCGTTGAAGATATCAACCATAAAGTCACTGGGCTGGGGAGGCCACAGCAACATGACAAAAGACAGCTGTAACCCGACGTCCTGCACTTTGCTCAGGTTTCCGTCCTCTTTGTGAGCTCACGGCAGACTGGTAGGTATTCAGCCATGTGAGGCAAGACCTGCGTTAACAGCCGAGAAAAGACGGCCCAAGAAACCGGGGAGCAACATCCACTGTGAAAGAGACGGGGAAGAAAAGGAAGAGCGTATCGTCACCACATAATGGCAATGTGTCTCTCCGTGCATTGTATTCATACCGACAGCGATACAATAGCGGCTGTCTGATTGCCCAAATCTGTCCAGCTCACTGAAACATATGGCAGATGGAGAGAAAAATGGATGCGGGTAAGCAAAGAGAAAGCGTCTAGGAGGGCGGACTGGCTCCATCTCTTATTGTCAATCAATGCCAACGTATAACCTCGTCCTCCACATTCAGTGCCTCTGTATATGGCTGCAGGCGAGATAGACTGGTGCAGAATGAGTGGTGGGAGGGGAGATGACTTGACATTAATCTGAGGGTATTAACGAGTACGTGGCAAACAATGTGGATGCCAGGACGGTGGCGTAGCGTTGAGGGAGTAAAGAATCATATTTGATCTGCTGTTCCTGGCCAGCAGTGGATATTAGGCCTAATTAAAGACTGACAGGTGCTTTTATTCCTAGATTGAGAGCCCCATCTGGGAACTAATGCACAAAACCTATATATTTTCAGAAACTAATACTGTAGGTGGCACATGACTGACGAACAACATGACATTTCTACTTCTAAAATGTCTTTTAGCTTGGTATTATACATTTTATGACTAGCTATAATGAAATCATCTTGCAAGTGTCCAAAAGGTACAACACTGGCTTTATGCTCTGCTGCATTCCTTCCTCTCTGGAGGTAAAATATTCATTCAGTTCATTAAAGGCACTTTTTAAATCCGTCCTTTTTTGTTCTCCTTCTGACTCAACTCGTCCCTCTATAGGAGGATGAGTGGGCAAAAAAACCCCGCAGAGTGGAACTGAACTCATTCTATGCTTTAATTCACTGTTCTCTGTTTTATGTTTGCAATTAGGCATATCTGCTACACAGCAGGATTTTAATTAATGCCTTTCCCCCGTCGTCTGCACTGTGAGGGAAGAAGCTTTGTGGGCTCAAATCAAGGAAATGTCATTGTGAGCTGGAAAGTAACTACATTGATTTGCATTGTCTGTGTCAAATCGGTGCAGCGGTATGACCTCTACGTAGGCCCTCCTGTTGAGTTCGGCTTTATTGAGGTTAATCTTTGCCAGGATTTTAAATTTTGGCTTCGTATTTTGGGAAAATAAAGTCAAATGAACTGAAACTGAATAAACTTCTAAAGAAACTAATGGAAATCAGTGGCATGCACTCGCTGGATTGATGGATTACAGCATCTAAACCTTGTAGCCGTCAGTGAATTTGACCTCAGAGGTCAAATTCCCCTAAATAACAAATACCAATGATATTTGTCAAATCAGTTTTACTATGATTCGATACTGTTTTCTCAACACTTTGTTGGCCAGTGGTTTCAGTGAAGAACTACATTCACCCTAATAAACCACAAAGACCCCCAACCAACTCAAGCAATTCTTTCTCTGAACTAAAAAAAATAGCAAATAGTCTCTAGTAAATGTTTTTTTAGCCACCTCACTCTCGGGATCAGACACATCAGTAGATGGAGCCGCGGGGCCACCCCCGGCTCGGTGACTGACCGTCGTGGCATTAAAGGTGTGGTACCTGTTAGCCCGCAGGTCCGTGCAGCCTACTAATCTAACCTCATACCCCTGCTGGGAGATCGACAGAAAGAGCGAAGAGAGGGGAGAAGAGAGGGACAGGAATGTTATTGTGAGGGATGATGGTGTTGGACGTGAAAGGGGACAAGTGTCTAGAGGCTTCTTAGCTCATTTCTCCCCCCTGCTTTCCTCTCCTCTCTCGCTCTCCCCCATGGCTTCAAAGGGTGACTGACAGGTCTCCCTGCTATCATTGCCTTTACCACTGAGCTGCCTCAGAGCACTCTGACCAAGCAGGGGGCTCACAGCTCCAGCTTTTGTTACTCATTTGCCTCCTATGCTATTGCTTTTCCTCATTTTTTTCCCCCCCACCATCTCTGTCCTTCTCTCTCTCCCTTTCTCCCTTTGGTCTGCCTGTCCCAATCTTTAAGTCATGAGGTTGTCTGAATTACCTGTGGGCTCGCAGCCAGTTCATTCTCCAGAAAATTTGTGGCCTCTTGACATCCAACGACTCACTCAGTTACTCTCATTTACTTTTTTGCCCTCTTGCCATGGATTTTTCCTGCCGTCTCTCTTTTTTCATTTTTTATTTTTGTGTTCACTTGAAGATGGAACAATGTATTTGGTAAGTGTACTTACATGTGTTGAACTGAAACCCTTCAGTCTCCGTTACCAGATGTGATCTGGCTTCCATATACATCATTCCATCACTATTACTGTATCATTAGGGCCCCTTCAGGATGCTTAGAGGCAACAGGTAGAGGTCTCCTGACACACCTTATTTAGCACAGACTAATACCAGGCCGAGCTGAGAAAAACCCACACACCGACCATTCTTTCAAACCAATTATTTCCTCCACTGTTTTTCTTTGTTGCCCGTTTTTTTTTCTGCAGTGACAAGAGCCTCTGTTACCTAAACTGCTGCTGCAGCGACTAGTTGGGCCTCAAGGACCCCGCAGAGGCAACAGCATAATTTGAGGGCATATCGCCACCTGTGTCTCTATTAGTGGTGCAACCTAGTGGCAGTGCTTCAGAGTGGTGTGCACCCCATTATATTTTGCGACCACTGGGGCCAGTGTGTGCGAGCTAAAAGGCTTTGGGAGCCATTAATGAAGTCAACACGTTCCCCCGAGCAGTGAGAGCGCCAAATCAGCCTATTGTATGAAATCAGGCCTTTCAGGTGACACAACGGCGCACAAACTCAAAGGCACGGAGGCAGTACGTTAGGATGAGTGTTACTGCTATACCAGCAGGATGGATCGAATACTGATATTATACTCGGGGACATGAGCTTTGTGTGGAGGTAGAGGTGAAAGGTGAAAGGTCAGATATGGTGAGAGTGGATGGAGCCAGAAAGCTGGTTATATAGCAAAGGTGCAAGAGGAGGATAGTTTCTATGATACAGACGCAATGGCTAAGGGAGGGAAGAATATCTTTATGTGGAAATGTCCATCATCTGCATTGTTCTTTACTCAAATAAATAATATATAAAACATTTTTTTTCCCTGATCTGTGTCGATGTTTTTCTGATTTCCCACCAGAAGAGCAAGTTGAAACATGAAAATGATGAACTCTCCAAGACGTTTGAAGAGATTTACAGCACATCATTAAAGATCAAGTTATAACCAGCAACCAGTATAGCACTGTCTTGACAACATATCAATACTTTATGGCTAGTAACTAGAGTAATCCTGAGGAACACCTCCAGGACGCACGGGAAGACAGTACACAAAGAAAATATTCACTGATAGGGCTGCTCAATATGCCACTAATGTATTTTAGATA
>OMNM01030716.1:0-14231 GCA_900302745.1 Parablennius parvicornis
TTTGCGGCATTTTTTAAAAAAAAAACCTGTGACCCGCAAATGTAATGTGCAGACGCGTGCTTGTGTATGAAGAAAAATCGATCATCTTCACATAGGTGGTGACTTTTCCCACCATTTTTGGATGCCAAGTGATGCTTTTAGACAAATCATTGTGGAATATGCAAATCTATCCTTTGCGATTCAACGTTAACTTCATGACACATTCTGTTTTCTTCCTTCTTTTTTTTTAGGTGCGTTATGGGATAATGGAGGACTTTTATGCTTTGTGCTGTTTTGGACAAAGAAGTCGAGAGGAACAGATCAAACGGAGACCTTTTCCGCCTGCACAAGTGGCCTGGGACGTATCGTTTTGCCCATATAACTAATTACGTCTTGCCTTGTAATCATTCATGTAACCATATCTCTTTTGAATACATTTTTGTTTTAATTATAAGGTAGGCCTGAGAGGATTGAATTCTTTTTTGAACCGTGTGGAATCCTTGGGATTTTTTTCTTACTATTTTGGCCAAAGTTGCCGACCTAAAACATTTTCATTTTCACAAAACACAGGCCTTGGAGGCTGCAAAATAGTCTATAATTATAGATTTTACAGAAAGGGTCAAGGTGTCTGCCCTCTTCCCACGTAAAGAGAATGCAGCTTGACTACGGACACACACTCCTACTGGAATGCAAATACACTCAGATACGCACATGAACGAGCGGGTTGTGTCTCTCCGTGTTCACAGCGGACCTTGATTTAATGTCTTACAATTAAGGCACGCGGTGAATGCCAAGAGATTATCCTCCTTTCTTCACACATTTTCCACGAAAAGAAACACATATTTTTAATGGTTTATCGTTATATTTTTTCAGAATGTCAGTATTCTATGATGGAAGATTATTTTCTACTGTAACGCATGTACTTTCATTTTTTATGTTGCTTTTAACAATAAAATGAATGCACACAATGATTTTAGAGCTCTGGTTTTATCTGAACTCACACGCTGCTGTGTGTGTGTGTGTGTGTGTGTGTGTGTGTGTGTGTGTGTTTGTGTTTGTGTGCGCGCGCGCGCGCCTGGGAGCTGTCCATCCACACACGCAGGCTGCCTGGAGCGCTGTCCACCTTCTGTGGTGCTGAAATCTGCGCACCACCGATCAGCCTTTTGTTTCACTCGCCTACAGAAGCGGAAATGGCTCAATAGTTTTATTGAAGCACGGGTTTACATCGATGGCTTCTCGACAGTAAAAACCCTATATATATATACACACCGATACACACATACACGAGCGGGTATACTGGAGAGCATAACTCATAACTCAAAGACACCCTGCGTTTTGCAGAAGCAACATTTATATTTCCAATGTATTCTGCAAACCGAATGAAGGTGAGACATATTAACAATAAAATGAGACCATAACTCAGCTTCCACTAAATTATGGTCATTTGATTCGTCGAAGTCTGACGTTGAGGCAAAATGAACATCTTGTTCCAACGCCGCATTTCCACAATTACACTGAGACAAATGGCTTTTTACTTTTCTTTAAAAGACCATGTTCGCAGTAAAACAGGTTTACAGCATCCCCCTCAAATTATCTAAAATTCTTCGCACGAGACGATTATTAAGCTATGATTTATTTGATCTGCATATTAATTTCCATACGGACTGTGTCTGTACTAATGTACATTAGAAGGGGGCTGGGAACTTGTGAGGGTACAGCCTAATAAGTCCGATTAAAGTACAAATATGAGGTTTGAAAATGCGGCCCAACTATTCCCTGGACACACCAGTGGATACAGACCAATGATCGACGGAGTCTTGTGGTATGCGTGACTTATAAAAGTGATATCCCGCGATCTTAGTCTGTCGCCTAGCGGCGTTCAGGAGCGCGGCACGCAACTGCGCTCAAACCAGGATGGAGGCGGTTTCTTCCGGACTTGAAGAATTTAACATACAACAGACGATGCGAGAACGAGATTCATGAAGCAACACTTCTTTCGTATCCAAGTTATCTGAGATGAATCGAATTCAGTGCATTTACCGACACTTTCTTCTCGGATTGCACGTGTCTTTACACAAAACGACATGGACTCCATTTGGTGCAATTTGAGAGTAGAATAAGAGCCTCTGCACATCATCAAGAGTGATGTGAGGATGGATGGATGGGTGGATGGTTGGATGGATGGATGGAGCCTCGCTGTGCAAGAACGTTTTCTAATCCTTTGACTAGTTTCATGTATGCTTATTTATTTACTTATTCAAATAAATAAAATAAAGCTTACAATCAATGCAATATTAGGTTAACAGAGCGAAGTTGAATTAGTCACAAATTACACCAAATACAACTAAAGCGACTAAAGTCTTTAATCTGCAGTGTTCATGATTAAGTGTTGCAGTCTTTTGGATGACATGAGTGACTGAAACAGGAACAAAAGTCAGCTTCAATATTTACCTGATCCAGGGGCTAATGTGATCATAAATTGAGCTGCAACTTGGCCGACTCCATAATAATAATAGTTGTAAAAAATAAAAAATAAAAAAAAGTTCAGCCTACATGCCAAGTAAATGGATATGGTACACGGGTGTGTCTTAATGCAGAGCACCACATTACAAAATTGAAATTTCATATCAGAACTCAACAGCCCTGGAGCCTGGCTCACACTGATAACCAAAATCTTCAAAGTTGAATGAAATCCACAAGGCTGTCGCAAAGTATGTTCATCATGCTCCTGATTCGCTTTCAGGTTTTCCAACTGGCATTATAAATCCTTTCCTGCCCTCTGGTGGTGGATATTAATAATGACTGTTAAACAGTATGCACAAGATTGATGTGCCAGTTTTTAACAATACCTCTGAGACAATTTCAAACATCGGTAAATCCCCCCACCCCCATTCTTTGCAGAATAATTTAGATTTGACACTTGTTTCTTTTAAAGGTTCAGCCTGTTTCAGAACACTCGAGAATAGATTTTATGGTGCATCCATCATTGAATACTTATATACAGAATTCACTTTATCCAAGGCAGAGTAGCAGGGTTGTGGTGAAAGCCAGGATAAGTCCTGGACAAAGTCACCAGGTTATTACAGAGTAAACAAAGATACACACGTGCACACAGACTTACACAGTACTGACTTACCTATGTAATAAGTAGGTTTACCTTCTCACATTGGTACAATACCAGTACAGCTAACAGGCATAACTATATTAAACCAGACTAAATGGAAATGTGAAAACTTAACACAAAAAGACCCCGGAAGCAAATCAGGGTTGATGTCAGCATGAGGGTGCTAACCACTAAATAACATTAATACAATAGGGTTACATTTGGTTTGTTAAGTTTTAGGACAATTTAAAAGAATAAAATAATTAAACATTCAGTCAGACAACTTGTGAGTGTGTATGTGTGTATCGACAGAAAGAGATAAGCCTAACTACCACACAACTTGCATTTCTAATTATTCATTAGATGAGATACCAAAAATATGAATACCAGAAGAAGTCTATCAGAGGAGTTGCAACAAGAGAAATTCCGACATCACAATTCAGTACGGTCCTTCAATCTAGCGCCACGTCTGTGATTCACGCGACTGTGGTGTTGGAGGGTCGGACCTCCAGTCATGCACCTGTGTCTAAACTTATCCTTTGCTCCAATCAAAATTGATGCTTGTTCTCTTTACTTTCACAGTTTTGCCTTCATGGTCCCCTCATTACCAAAGTGCTGACGTACTGCGACTGTAATGGCTGTGGCACCGTCCTTGCCCATCTTGTCTCATTAGCCGGACCTGATTGGCCATGAAGGTGTTCTCTTGCCATCTCAGGATAAAGCGACTGTCTGTGCCATTCATTAGATCATAACTCCTCAAGTATTCTGCTCCCAAGAGGGACATAAGCTAATTGAAATATGTTAGAAATGAGCTAAAACACTGACCTTGAATGGGAGGAACAAAGTATTGGACATGAGTGTTTGTGATGTGGCTAAAGAAAAAAAGCAATATTGACACATGCTTTAAGGTTCAGCAGGGAAATGTTCTTTGTCTGCTTTAAGTGTAGTTCAAGCAGTTTCTGGTCACAGTAGTGTAGCTGTTAAATTATACATGTGCACAGTTCTTGGTACTCCAGGTGAAACATTTAATCAGCAAATATTATGCCAGGACTTGTGTGGGTCAGCTCAATCTGACGTCTTCTGTTAAGAAGACTCAAGAAGTTTTAGTAACGCCTTTTCATCAGTTTAAACATTATCATAATAATTGCATATTGACTTGTCAAATCACACAAACCATAGCAGTATGGCTATAATTACAAAGCCCTTTTGTAATGTACTCAAAGATATTTTCATTGTTAAAGCAAAGTACCTTTCCAACTCCAATAAGATTAAAATTATATTAAGATAATGAAGTTTCACTTCAGACCACAAGTTGTAAAACAGTTGCAGATTATGGAAAACTTGCTGAAACATGTCCTCCTAACACTTTTTACAACACTGTTTTTATATTAAAACATCTCAAGTATGTTGTCATATGTGTCCTCAAACTTATAAAAAGGACAAACATGAAATCATGACTAGAGTTTTCTATTTAGCTCCATCCCAGTTACACAACATGTAGCTGCCAAGACACCTAAGTCAGAGGCTGAAAAAATCCACAGCATATTCACTATGGTTTCAACTGAGAGACCAGACGACACCATCATGGCTGAAGGTTCCTTGTGTGCAGGATACATGCCATGGTAACTAGCCATAGCAACTTGGGAGGACAAGGAGGGAAATTCTGTCCTTTAAAACATGGCACTGGGAGTCTACAAATAGGTTCTTGGGATGAGCAATTACAAAAAAAAAAAAAGCTATTAGTGTATTGCTGACATTTCTGAGATGAACAAGAATGAGACAGAGCAGGTCGTGTTGAGTCTTCCTGCACTGCGGGGTTCCCCTGGGCTACAGATATTCTATCAGCACCTTCAAAGTTCAGGGAAGAAAAGTTAGTAACTCAGGAGCCAACACAGTGATGACAAACAGTCCCCCGCCAGCTGCTTTTTACAGAAAGTATTATCTCCCAAAATCCCGGATTTTATTAAAAGAGCCCTCTGACGCTTGTCTGAGAAGAAAATGATTTCAACAGGGCCTGACGTGCAGGTTAAACACTGACCACTACAATTTTGCGAAGCTCCAAATGTTATAAGGGTACTGAACAGTCAGTGAGACTTCGTCTCCCTCAGGCTGTTGCCTCCACACCTCATCACGATTTCAAATATCAGCTATTCATAATATTGAACAATGGCAGTTAAGTGGACGTCTCACAATATATTTTTTAAAATTTTCAAAACAATTAAAAAAAAAAGAAGATTAATCAGCTTTAAGAAGGTATACATGTGAAAATGTTAACTGAAGGGATCACAAAAGCCTTTAGAAATACTTTTTTATAAGAATTGTAAACTATAGCGAACATGCTTCTATTAAAAAGTAAAGTTCAGGTTCAGGATTGTCAATATTTCTCATATTCTGTGGTCACACCATTGACGTTTTCAGTTCTATTTAGTCTGTTAGTACCAGACAGTATAAATGTAATTTCAAATTAAATAAAAAAAAAACAAAACAGAAACACATGCTGGCAATGTAAAAAAAAAAAAAAGTGATAATGTATTCCAACCAAAAAAGAAGAACATTGACATAGATCTTTTACTTCATAATTGTTTGCGCATTCAAGGCCTGACAATACTGTGAAGCATCATAAACAAAACTGATTTATTTATTTAAATAGAAGCGCGATCTAATTTGCATATACTATCTGAAGACAACAATGGAATTATTGGGTCTGTCAATGTCTAACTGGTTAAGAAATTGAGTGCATGATGGAGTTTAGGGATTTACTAAAGCTGAATAAGATTATGATACTTTATCTTACTGGGTTGAGCTCTGAAGCCACATGAGGCTCTCTAGACTGCAGCTCCTGGGAGCATTCACAACATTGCACATAAAGAATGAACTGTTGTCTTGTAACTCAGGGAGACAAATAAGTCACCTGACTAATTTGTTTCTTCATTTAATAAACTAAAATAAGTGTTATATTCTACGTGACCTTCTCTGTCACTTTTGTATTCAGGTGATTTAATTTAAACCCAAGCATGTAGTATGTATAACAGTATAACAGTGGATAAACCCAAAAAAATCTCAGAGTAAAATCCATCCAAAACCAGCTTTAGTTGTAGTCTGGAGGCGGCTGGAGATGATTCCAGCTGGCAGTGGGTGAATGGGTACAACCTGGACAGGTCGTCAGTCCATCGCAGGCCAGAAACACAGACAGACAGACTTATAGACAATTTAGAGTGAATAACAATCTCAAATGCTTGTTTTTGTATTGTGGAGGAAAAACCAAGAATACACAGGCAGAACATACGATGTCCACACAGCACAGAGACTCACAGTGCAAACTGAGGATCGTTCTGAAAGGGAGTATAAAGTGGGAATGTATACTTGCTGTGTTAGCCTCATTCTGAACACAAATTTCATTTGGCTCTATGGGACGAAAGGGCTGTGCGGTGTTGGAGAGGTCAGCATTCTCTCTTCACAGCAAGTGTATACATAGTTCAGGAGGTCGGGGGCCTATCCTGTGTCTGGGTGTCATGCAGTATATGTCTAATCATAAAGATGTTATTGTCTTTGTCCGTGTGGTCCCTGTGACGGATTGCCGACCGGTTTGTTGGAGTACTGAACGTACTAGGAAAACATAGTCACCTGGGATTTCCAGCAGTACAGAGAATTGATGGGAAAAACTCCTTTTAATGGTTGACGATATCTGCGAGTTTATCATAGTTGTATTACAACATATAGCCCAGAAGATGGCAGTATGAGCACAAGTAAATCTTGTAATGAGGCAAAGTCATGGAAAAACTCACTAAAGGTTAGATACATACTACAGGGATCATATTCGGGAATAAAACGCGCACGGAAGCAAGATGAAAACAAGTTGTTTTTTTAGTTTTATATGACAATAACTCAACTTCAACCAGATACATTTTTTTTTGCTGAACTTTACATCGGGTTAAGGTTGTGATGAGAACCAACATAACGGCAAGGAATGAGTGGAAAGAAACGTAGAACAAACTAAAGACAATTAATCTATTAGGCTTGATGAAAGACGTTCCTTTCAATGAGAGAAGCGCTTGATCAAACTGAGATGGCCAGCGTAGCGGATTTTAGGGGTTTTATTCTTTTCTATGATCATATAAATATATTTTATACATCTGTACAAAAAGCGCACAGTGTAAGGAAGGCTGGATTGTTTGTCATCATTTTAAGGCTATTAATTAAAAGGTTAACCTGATTGGGTAGAAAGTGAGAGAGGGGGTGGGGAAGAAGAGGGGGGGTCTCCGTCCCAATAGGCGAATCCTTTTTAATAACCCGCCTCGAGATAATGATGTAAAAAGACGGGAGCGTCTTGTGCGTAACGAGAATCGTCCTGGAGATCCGGTGAAGGTGAATCAGACACAGAAGGAGAGAGAGAGAGAGGGTGAGATAGAGAGAGGCGGGAGAGAGAGGCACTTATTACACGAGTCGCCTCCTCGTCTCTACACCTCAGCTGACAAGTGGAGGAAGCGCGCAACTTCACCGCTGTCACACAACAAAAGTCGCAAAGGAAGAAACTTCCAGAGAGCCGTTAAAGAGTTTCCAGACGCGACCATAGCCTGCAACCACGCGGACTCCACCAGGCTATGGACCGGAGGATGAACTTGAACAGCAGCGCAGGGGACATTTTTCACAAAACTCTGAGCGCTGTGTCCACGAAAAAAATGGACCCTTTCAGATCGGCCGGCATCGAACTACCAGCCAGAGAACGCCAGTCACCGATCAGCTGCTTTGACCAGCCCGACCCAGACCAGATTCAGCCGGGAGGACTGGCTGGGGGTCGAGGGGGGCCTTTGGGTCTGCCGACCGGATCTTTGTGTGTAAAGTATGGGGAGAGCGCCAACAGGACCTCGGCGGCGGAGAGCAGCGGCGGGGAGCAGAGCCCCGATGACGACAGTGACGGCAGGTGTGACATGGTCCTTCTGACTGATGGGAGGACGGTGAGCACGGGGAAAGGTGAAGGAGGTAAGAAAACCAAAGAGCAGAAATTACTGAGGCTAAACATCAATGCCAGAGAAAGACGACGGATGCACGATCTGAACGACGCGCTGGACGAGCTCCGGGCGGTCATCCCTTACGCGCACAGCCCGTCCGTGCGGAAACTCTCCAAAATTGCCACTTTGCTGCTCGCCAAAAACTTCATCCTCATGCAGGCGCAGGCTCTGGAAGAGATGAGGAGGCTAGTGGCGTATCTCAACCAGGGCCAAGCCATCTCTGCAGCCTCGATACCCGCCACCACTGCCCTGGCTGCCCCCGGCTTGGGCGCATACGAGCAGCCGCCCGGTTACCCGTTCCCCACCGGAGTGGCTGGCTCCTCCTGCCCCGATAAATGTGCCCTGTTCAACAACGGCAGCTCCAGCCTCTGCAAACAGTGCACTGACAAGCCTTAACTCCGCCTGACAAAGACTCCGAGAAGCACATGAGAGAACATTTTTAAGGACACTTTTGGGATGAAAAAAAAAAAAATCTGCGAAGCTACTGTTTGTTGAAGTCAGTAGACTAGAGACAAAAAAAAAGTAAAGCCGACGAATACTTTTATAATATTTACAAAATGCATTAAAGCGCGCTTTTTTTTTTGTTGAAACAATACTTGATTGTGTATATAAATCATACTTTAAGTGCTGGTGTGAATGGCAATGATGACCAAACAGACGTACAGTTAGGCCTGTCAGAGTGGCTGCAAGTGTTGAGTGAATTGTTGATGACTTTACTCTGTGATGGACCCTTTTGGAGATTTGGGTGACCTGACAACCTGAGAAGTTTTCACTTGAATATATGGACACCTGCACGGAGCATTAGTCCAGCTCCACTTTCTGCTGCTTTCTCCTTCATTTGTATTGCTTTGCTTTTCTTTTCACTCACCTCAGAGATTTTTTTGGTTCAAGGCCCGTTTTCATGAACTTTTCTATTGAGCACCTGGAATGTCACGAACAAGGAAAGTTGAACTAAGTAGACGCCAACTCCTGTGGTTTATTCAGTCCGATTTTTATGTGCTGATCCAGACACTTGTTAATAGTTGCGCACGCCTATCACAATTCATTTTGGGGGCACTGTGATATAATAAAACTCCAGAAAAGCTTAGAAAAACCTGATTCCAGCGTCATCAGGTCTCTTGATGTGTCTTTTTGTAATTTATTAATTTGGATATTTATGATGGATACTTTTGCTTGCATTGCACATTGTCGTCTTTTTTTTCTCAGTTGCTGTAATTCTGAAATAATTTGAGGTCTTAAGATGGATCGCGTTGTCAGGTCATGGCTGTGGATTATTGTAGATACATTAGTTATTATATGAGCAAAGGGGGCCGTTTGTATGTATTTCAGTGTTGAAAAGCTTTATTAAAATATTTTGAACAACAGAAAAAAACATTTCAGATTTTTTTATATATATATTTGAAGTGTAGTTGAAGTGGTAGTAAAATTTACTAACTTATAAGTTTGAATTTAACATTTTTGGAAAAAAGAATTATATATTTTTTTTTTATTGTACTGTGTAAGGCGTGACAGTTCCCCCCTTTTTTAATATTTGGAAGCGAAAGTACAGGAAAAGAGAACATCCAGTTAATTTCTGCTCCATCAAAACCGGTTTGAGCTTTAAATCTTTGGAGGCCAAACGAGGTGGTCCCACACAGCCTGAGGGGCAACATTAACATGCGGATGCCCCACGGAAGAAAAAAAAAAAAAAACAACAGAAAAGAAACCCTCTGCTGACCTTTATTGTTATTATTTCTATAAAGTGTGCAATAATATGATAATTCAAAAACAAGCGTGTGGGAAAACTGTCGACTGTAATACCTGGCTTCTGCTAATGAAACACATCGTTAAGGCAATTACACCTGCAGAATGTGATTAAGAAATGTAATTACGACACCGTTCATCGCCGCAATTTGGTGTCTTTAATCACAACGCAGCAATCAGCTGCTCTAAGACCGACTCACCCTTTGCAACCCCTCGTTTTACTGTCTACACTAAAAAAAACGTACATTCCTACAAATATCTTCCTGCATGAACCATCTTTAAGAAGCACACTTTGCAACATTTACAGAAGTGAATTTTCATTGGATATAATGACACTGCAAAACATTAGTCACAAAATTGTATATTGCACAGGAAGCCACTTTATAAATAACTTTTTTTTTCAAATGTTCATCTAATCCAAATACACATTTAATTTCTGCAATGTTACAAAATCTGAGTACTTCCAAATATAGATGTGTGTGTTCTGAAGATTTCAGCACCATGGACAGAGACCACATATTGTGAAGATCCACCTCCTCTTTTCAGCATATTAATATTAATTTTTTAATCTGATGAAACAAACATATTTGATACGAGTAGGAAAACTGGAGTAATATTTGTTACTTTTAAAAAAACAAAAAAACAATGTCAGTAGAAAAGAGATCACTGAATATTTTCTTTGCAGATGCACACTAAGATTAACTTCTGAGAGCACTTAGATTTAAAGCTAAAATGTGTTTCTTTTTGTTGTTTTTGTAATGTATTTAGCTATGATTTGGAAACATTAGCTGCTGAATAAATATTGGAGATTTGAGGACAGATCTTTTATCTGAATATAATAATTTCACAGCACTGAAAAGACTCAAAGCTTTTACAGCTGTTAAGAAAATAACTTTTTTATTAGATTCTATAAACTGATTAATTGTTCTTGTAATTCTGAATAAACAGCTTTATATCCATCTCTTTTTGCACATAAAAGTGAACAACACTTAGACTGCGTTTGTTCTCAGTTTACAATTTTTGCCAGTCCCCGATCTCAGCTTTGTGTCTATATGATAAGCCATTCCGACAACAGGGTCATTACAGTGTCCAATTTAATCCCATCACACTCTTGAATGCCTTGAGTCTTCACAGAGCAGCCCCTAATCAAGAATGGAAATAATCAGGAGACATCAAAACAGCTTGGGTATAAAAATCTGCTCTGCAACTGCTTTTAAGGGACGAATGCTGGTTATTTTACGTTGAAACAGAGAGATGCAGTTCATTTTCTCTCTCCTGCTGTTCAAAACAGAGTTCACAAAAAAAAACATTAATTATGCAATATGCATTAATGCACAAATGACTGGAGCATTTAACCCATACTAATATTCACATTAGCCCAGAAGAGGAAATTCCCCAGGGGTGAGATAAAGCCATATGTGTGTGGCAAACAGAACACAGTATCCGAGGGAAAACAGAAAACAGCAGAGAGATATTAAAGCGCAGGCAGAGATAATTTTACAGCTGCCACAGGGAGCATCATGTTTAAGCAAAGTAAGACGATCAAAATCAAATCGAATCACATTCAGCAAGTTGCTGGGCACTTGGTGGTATTTCAGTCATTTTTGCAAGCTGGTGAAATGTCATGGACACGCAAGTTTTTCTGAAATGTTACTTTATACTGAGCAGTGACAGAGCCCTGAGAGGTCCAGTAAAAACAACAACACAAAAAATCAAGAGGTTCAACCTTTTCTTTTTTTTTTTAACCCAGTGGCCACTAGTCAAAAGAGGGAACATCGTTTTTATTCATGAGTCTAATAAAGCTGAATCTGTCTTAAAAGCATTTACAGCCAGATTCAGGGCTCATGAATAAAAGTGGAAGATAAAAAACACCCCTTTCATAAACCATAAAATGTCCAATTTACCATATCAAGGGCCAGCAGGGCGCTTATTCATAATGCGGATGTGATGTATGCTAAGGATGATAAACATTAAAGTCAAAATATACATAAGCACAGTGAATTGAAATGTCCTGTTCATATCACAGTCAAAACTCTGGCAGTGGATCCATCCCTGCTGTGTCATACATTGTGCATAAAGATATATGTGCTGCACAGGCTCAGGCACCAAATCAACTGCTGGGTGGTAATTCATTTTTGTCAGGCCATTGATAGCAACACATAATGTTGTCTTTGTGTTGTGCACACACTCAGTGCAGGCTAATAAAACTGCAACCGACTGAAGAGGTCATTAGAAGTGATGTTAAACATACAACTGTTAACTTTTTGACGGAATAATCTCCAGCAGTACTATAGAGTTGATATGTAAACAAAGTCAAGGCACTTCTCACCTGCATTGAGCCAGTTTTCTTCAACTTCAAGATGTCTGAAGGGCTTTTATTCTCTTTGACAATATTTGATCTTTGCTAAGTCCTCCATTAGAATTTCAAGGAAATTCAGGAAACAATTTTTATGTCAGAACAGCCAATTAAATGCAGCAAAACAAGTGATTATAGTCTTTATAACATGGTTATCTTATTGAAGTGGAGGAGTTTACATCCTGGTGCCGATGCTGTTTGAAGAAAGAAAATCCATCAGCAAAGTTGTCTTTTAAAAAAAAAAAAATAGAAAACCTTTGGTAGATTTTACTCAACAAAATTATTTTCCAAATGTTCTATTATCAAACTTGATGCTTAAAGCAACAGCTTTTTTTTCTTATTTCCCATACTTTTGTTTTATTCAAATGCTGAACAATAACCACATCAAAGAATGTATTTAGACAAAAAATGAATAAGTTGTGAAAAATCAGGATGGTTTTATCAAAACAAAGTTTCTCTTTAATCTTTTATTGTGGAGAGGTATTTTATTGAGAATAATCTCTATGATCTTGTTGTGGTGTTCTCTTTCTGTGCAGGTTGTTTAATCCACAATAAAAACAATGTACTCTGGACTAATTTAGAGCATTTATAAAAAATAAACAAATAAATAAATACACCTAATGATATTGCATGCACGACTCAGACTGTAAGCGTTCCCGTTTGCCAAACAAGCTCCTAATTTATTACATAGGGAATGTGGTTTTTTTTCTCTCTCTCTCTCTCTGAGGCAGCCAGGAGGTCAGGGAAACATATGGCAGCGTGTTTACCTCTGAAAGGTCTAACAGGATACAATAAATGACGTAGTAAAGTGTGATTATCTCCTCATCTGGAGTACAACTGTGCAGTGACATCTCTAATATTCCAACTGCCTCCATATTAATCAGATTAAGGTCCCAATCCCCTAATCCATGTTTACTTATGGGCTCGTCTTTGTGCCGTAATCTGATGTTCTTTTATTACTCCGGGATTAAATTGTGTCGTGGCAGTGCGCAGCAATTTGTGGTGGTGTTGTGGACTGGGCGGGCTCTGCTGAAAAACAACAATTCACTTTGAATGCGAACAGAAAAAAACAGGTGCAATCATGTCGAGTATTTTCACTGCGCAAATGTTCCAGTCAAATGGAATTACGATCGCTGTGATGAGACAATTTATTTGTTGCAGTTTGTTTTCTTTCTTATTTAAAGATTTCAAGTTGTTGGATTAATTGGAAAATTGCTGATTTGCAAAAGTTTGACATGTTTCGAACAAATTCTGGAGAAAAACAACAACACAGTTGTGTGGTTCTTCATTACATCACCAAATCAAAGACTGATGTGATCACTTTTTTTTTTTACCCAAAAGAAACATTAGTATCGATACTCAATAGAACACAACAATGTGTCACTCTCTGACTCAAGTGGATGTTTATGCACAGTGATTCGGCAGCCGCTTCAGATCGTGCAAACAGGAAGATGGTCTGAGTTTGGCCTCCAACCACATCTGGACAGACTGATTAAAAAGGGTAATTAAAGTTAAAAACTAGAGTTTCTAAATTTGTCTCGTCGGGATGTCTATATTGTTCAGTAAGGATTAATTGAGGAGAGGATGAGATCCCCGTTGTCATGATCAATATGCAGATTTGACCACTCTCAGGGTTCATTAAAGTGAGGTTGAGTTGGGTTTCATCTTCTGTCCCTGATAGTCATTAACTCCAGCTTCCACGCTGACATAAAGACATAAAGATGAGACACAAAAGCAGCTAAAATCACTCACCACTCATTTCCTGCATACACACCGCTTTGTTTCAGTTGCATGCACACACACACAGATCAGGAGACAAATGAAAGGCCTAACCAATAGTGAGGTGGGTAGAGCAATAAAGAAGACACTGCTGAGCACAGCCTCAGTTCTGTGTTGTCATACTGACAACTACTTATTTATGTGTTGCTCAAACAACATTCCATTACCTGATTGCTGGACCTATTTCTGATTAGAATGTAATCTGAAGATTAAGATGTACTATGAACAAGGTCAACTGTATTGTAAACAAAAGCATTAAAAA